>JAHPZR010045327.1:5000-12235 GCA_019787425.1 Platygyra sinensis | reverse complement strand
GACCGAACTTTCACTAAGCCTAGGAAAATTCAATTACAATTTTTAATCAAATGAAACTCATTTTAGTGATTAACTAGGTAAGGGCTTTAAAATCCCAGCTTATGAGAAAAATTGAATTTTCGAAGTTAAATCAGTGGTCGGTTTTTAGAGAGACAGCCTCTGAAAACGTAATTATCTTTGCTCGACTGCCGTTCTTTGATTGGCTTCGCTACTCACTATCTATTCTGTGATAGATAGTGAGTAGCTTAGCAGTGTGCCCTTGTTTACAAAAAAGCGAGGAGCTATATTGTTGTTTTTTTTCACTTTCATGCGAAAACGTGACATGTGGCATATACTATTACATAACAATAGCATTTGACTACGCGAAACGTGACTCTCGCCTTGCAGCATATGGGGCAAAATGCTTCCGGGGTGCCCTGCACCTCTCATACAATGCGCCTCTTGGTGGGTTTGATTGTCAAACCCATCAAGAGGCGCATTGTACAAGGGTGCAGGGTACCCGGGGAGCATTTTAATTTGGTGTCGTGTTGACAAATCGTTGAGAATCGTTACTAGTGTCTCATATTCATTGGACGAGGCTATATTTAAAGTTGCGAGCGAAGTGATCTCAAACTAAATATATCGTAGCGAAGGCGTCGTGGACGGAATTGCGTAGCAAGTGAACTGACATGGAGCTTCAACATATCTTCTTCGATTCTACTGAGGAATTAAGTTGGCAGGGTTATTTTCGGTGGATTTATTCGCTTCGAGCGGCGGGCTCTCCAGAAATCAGTGTGCGGCTTGGTCTTTCTTTTAGCAGTGGAAACCCATAGAACGGTAACTCACCGCAATCGCGTTAGATCGGCCTGAGAAGCTGGGAAACAACAAAGAATACAACAAAGCAACAGGGTAAGTAGATTTTTTTTACAAAATAAAAGCAGAATTGACTTTTCCAGCGAAACCGTTACGTTCCCATACAAACCTATACAAATTCAAACTGTTGTAGCCCAACACCTCCATATCCGCTGCAAGGCGTGAGTCTCGTTTCGGGTAGTCAAATTTTATTGTTATGTAACAGTATATACCACATGTCACATTTCGATGAACGTTCACATAAAAGTTAAAAAAAAAGAAAACAATATAACTCCTCGCATTGTGAGCTTCGGCGGCCTGTGCTGTAATCTGATTGGCTGCGCCATTGCTATGCATACTATAAGTGGGCAGTGGCTTGGTGTGTGGAAAAATTGCAACATTTCCTCGTTTCCCCAAAGTTTTAAAGAACATTTAGAAACAAAGGAATAATCAAATTCCTGAAATGACTAAAAGGAGGGCATTTATGGTTTTTCAATCTATAAAGCTCGAAATTTCTAGATATTGGCATTGTCTTTGGCGCTGAGACGTTAATTGTTAAAAGTGTGCCCAGGTGTTGTTCAGCTTCAAACTTGAAAAATTAATATTCAAACCACGTATTTTTATCGTTATCTTTAATCAAGCTAACGAAGACATTTATTTTAGATATCACACGTATTAAAGCAGTTTCCATTTATGAATTTTGTGTCAAAATCAGACTAAGTTTGTACATTGTAATCCTGTCAGTTAAATTTTTCTCTCTACATTTCCGACTTGTCACAAGGCTACTTGAATCAAAATTAACTTATAATGCCTTACGTATACGCAATGGTCGATATGGGGTGTTGCATGACAATCGAGGTATACATTCTGCCCGCCAGTTGTGGAAAATATCGAAAGGCCATGTCTCCTAAGAAAATCAACCTGGGCACATTAAATGTTGCTTGAAAATTACAAAGCAGTTCCGAGAGAACGCTATTACCATTTTGATGATGTATGCTTTGATTAATTCAGTTCCAAGTCTCTAATTTTGAAATACGTTCACGTACAAACTTTCCCCAGCTTAACCGATTCTTCTGTGAATGGTGAGCAACAAGGCCCTTGTTCCAATCTTGTTGGAAGAAAATGGAAAACGTTCACGAAAAAAATTGTGTTGCTAACCGACAAAACTGTCTCAAAATGGGCACTCTGCTTGGTTTAGGTTACTTTTCTTACTCACCTCTCAACGCTGAATACTGTCAAAATTGTTTTGGAAGTATATTGACTAACGAACGTCCACCGATCTAACAGAGCACTGTAAACAAATAAGATGAGTTTTGTGATAACTTCCTTTTAGCAGCACTTGTCATGGTTGAGAACCGAAAACAATTAATTTTGTATAATTAGTTCTGCACTGTTTTTTCCCATTGAAATGTCATTAATTCAAACTTTCTTATACATAAATCATAAACAGGCATTGAAAGAGTTCATTGCATTACTAAAAGAAGACATTTTTTAAATTACTCAAAATAAAGATAACAATTTGTTAAGGTTGTAAGTCTGCATTAACACTCTCTGTTGTAAATCTTGCAGCAGTCGCTTTTTATTTCATAAATATTGGCATAAATTAAGCCATTGGTTTCTTGTTTAATTTTTTTAGTTCCTTACAATGCTATCCTTTGTCTATTTGATACATATACGTATTTAGCGAAATAATTCGAGCTGTGCTAATGGTAATAAAAATTATGATGCTTATTCATGTTAGGTTTTTCCCCGTCTTCTTGAATATCCGTAAAGCGGATGACTTTGACTAACGTGCTTACATCCTTGTTGCCAATCAATTAAGATCACGCGACGATTCATTTGGGAGGTTACAATTGTGCAGTTTGTCGCACGTAACTGACTGCATGTGAGTATGTAAAAATAGAACAATTGTCTTACAACCTTTAACACTGTTTCAGCTATAATGACAATAGACAGATTTGACTAACGTGTTTACATCCTTGCTGCCACCAAATTCAGATAATGTGATGATTCAATTGTTCTATTTTTACTTACTCACATGCACTCAGTTGCGTGTGACAAATTGCACAATTGTAACCACCCAGATGAATCATCACATGATCTAAATTTGGTGGCAAGAAGGATGTAAACGCATTAGTAAAACTTGTCTTTTGTCATTTTGGCTGAAACAATGTTAAAGGTTGTAAAGGAAGCGGATTGAGTTTATTTCATTAGCATTCACTCCTGGATATTCATATCTAGTTTCGCTGGCTTAATGTTTGTCAACATTTCTCTTCATACACCTTTCAGCATACAAGAAGTTTGTCACATTTCAACCTTGTTAGGCCCAGTTCAGACGCCGAACTTTTCATGAGCCGAACCTAATACCGTGAATTAAGTACATGAAAAGTTCGGCGTCTGAATCAGATGAGAACGGCTATTTCAATTTGGAACGGCTCAGCCGTTCTTCCCGCCTGGCTCAGCCGGGAATTTCGCCTTTGGAACGGCTTTGATTCAGACGCTGAACCTTTCATGTGCCGAATCTGATGCATAAATTATTATAACGTATTTTACAAGCAGTTTCGGTTTTCAGTTTTTTTTTACAAGCAGTTTTGGCTTAACCTGAGTAAAGTTCGGCGAATTAAGCTCGACGTCTGAATCAACAGGCGTACTTTTGTTAATTTGGGTCGTTCCAAATTCGAATTAAGTTCGGCTCATGAAAAGTTCAGCGTCTCAACTGGGCCTTACATGGCCCAGATAGCATGTTTCCCCGCTTGCAGTTCAGTAGTGGAGAGACAGTTTGGTTAGCCAAAAGGTTCAAGTTCGACTCTTGTTGCAAGAACACGGAAAAAATTCACCTTATAGATTTGTGTTACCGACTGATTAAAGTCTCATAAAAGATGCACTCTGTTTCTTAGATAACTTTTCAAACTCACATCTCAAAAATGAATGCCCGGCCCCAAAAGATGGTATTGAAGTGTGACTAACTGCTGTACAGAGATCCAGTTGATCACTGTTTACAAATTAAAGTTAAAAAGCTTCATTTAATTTCATAAGAGGCTGAGAACCGAGTGTGCATGAAATTAGCCTTGCACTACTTCTTTTTCTAAATTGGAATGGCCTGGATTTAAACTTCCATTTACCGGGTGTTTAAGGCAGCGTTCACATTGAAGAATTCTTGGCTTGCACTTGGCGTCATCATTTTCTAAAATCCAAAACTATAAAAGAGCCACCAAAGTTTTTATCCTCATCAGGCATAAGAGGGGGTAAATTTATATCTGTTAACAACTTTTCAGCTCAGTAGCTTGCTTCGTTTAGAAACCCGCTGCGCATTTTGAATTTCAGAGTTATGGCGGTGAGTCGGAGAAAGCTACGAACGCGTTTGTCTAAAAAGATATACTTATCTCGTGATTTTTAGCCATTCAGATGTTAAAATGTTAGGAAAAGTGCTTACGTAAATGCTTGTATGAACAGTACAGGTAAACAGTCGAATAGATAGCCATAATACGCTCTAAATGTTTCCAGCATTTCTGGGTGCCATGTTGGTGTACCACGGAGGTACAGGCGGCTCCATACTTGGCCCTGTAACTTTGTACAAAATAATTCGACGAATATCTGAGGTTAAGGAAAACGCGCAGACTTAAAACTTGGAGAAGTGTTTTCTTTATCAATCTCCTATAACATCGCAATTTCTTGACTTTATCCACTGAATGGTTTTCGAATTATTGTTATTGGGTGACAGCGCAAGCCAAGAATTTGAAGACGCAGCTCTGTTTCTTACGGTTTCATCTACCATCAGGCGCTTAGCTGAGGTTTCTGGAACGGTGTTCGTACTGACAGGAATATTTTTTAAAGGGGGCTCATTAAATACGAGCGCTGAAGGCGCGAGCCTCTAAGGAGTTCTGGGGGCATGCAAATTTTTGCTCTGATTTACTTGTAAAACGATGTGCAGGAGATGTTATTGACTTTCACAAGTATGTCATTTCTTAGCAGTCTCGCCTCCGTGCTCGAATTCTTAAATCAGATGAAGAGAAATCATGGTTACTAAAACTTGTAGAATGATTAAAGTGCACCTAACCCCAAATTTTTTTCTCTTTAAAACGAATCTGCTTGTTATTTGAATTACTTCTGCGAAAAAAGTTTTTGATTCGGATAAATCCTCGATTTTCTGTGCGCCGACGAAATCTCGAAAATAGCTCCAAAACACCGCCATATTGTTGCACGACCGAGTCTGGGGAGAATGGGCCCAGCAGCTGGTGTGACGTCTACCCAGGAAGATCGGATATCTCCCGTCCTCTCATTTCCTTGAGGATGATGCAAAACATATTCGAAAAGTGCGCAGAAACGCCTTCCAGAGGTGCTATTAGCAGTTGCAGCAATATCCCAGATTTAAAGAAATATATACTATGCAATTTAATAGCGATGATCGGTCAATAGTACAATAAAAACGTAAACGATGGTTGATTTTGACGAATTATCGAACCAGCGAACTATCTCTGTGAGAACCATTGAAGAACTCTTAGTGGAATTTGTTTCGCAGACTTTCAAACGCTATTTTCAAAATTTTCTGCTGAAAGCCAACCAGCAATTTGTAGAAATACTAACGACAACCTATATCTTCCAATCCCACAGTATTTATAACATATCCGGCAAAGTCGCGCGATAAATTACGAAGCATTACGACCGATATATAAGCTTACTGATATGTAAACAAGTCGCAACTATACGCCACCAACCAACACTTATATATTTCTCTTTCGATTCAGATAAAAGTCGAAGACTAATCCTTTAACGTTACATGATATCTGAACAAAATTGTTAGACTCACGGAGTTTTTCGAAGGTTTGGAAGACAGCAGTTCCACAAAAATTCTGTGTAATAGTGTCGAAAATATGACCGCGTAATATTATCTGCAGACCGCAGAGCAGACCGCTTAGGGAGCACATCCTGTTCGCTTATCCGACGTATTTTCACTGCAAGCATTGAGAAAAATTACATCGTGTAACAATGTGAAATCGGTAATTGTATGAAATGCTACCTTCCCCTTTCCTTCCCGCAGCTTCAAAAATAAAGGTCCAAACAATTCCACGATTTTCAATCGCCGGATCGGATCGATGCCATTGTTTTGGAGGTCATCACGTCTCGAAAACTGCAACACGATAAACATGAAGCATTCCAGAAAGTAAATTACAAACTGGATTTAATAGAGTAACCATACCTTGACAAAATACATTCTCGCTAACGACAACTGTAGACAGGCTTTAAACACTCGTGGGAACCTTGTGCTTATAGGCAATGAATTTACCATCCAAAGCAAACCTTGAGTTTTCTTTCCTTCTTTTCGTTTTCCTCTTCCTGCACTTCGTATCTAGCTTTCCATTCCTAATATACAAGCAGCTAGTCCGTAAAGAGGTCTTCCCCGTCGTCGCTTGAAATATTGTAGAGTGCTCTCAAAGCTCCAAGCAGTGATTTCACACATACATACATACATACATACACGGTTGTGTCAATCGAAGTTTATTTCGGAGTCTTTCGAATCGAAACTTAATTCTGACTCCAGTGATGAAAAAGAAATGATTCTTAAACAAAATTCGGACGTTTTAGTCCCAAGATATATTGGAAAGATTAATTTTGCTTTCCAGTTTCTCGAGCAAATACAGAGAGCTGACTGAGGCGCCATTGTGTTTGGTTCCTGGGTAGACGTCATCAGCAACCGCCGCCCCAGACTCCCTAAAACTCGGTCGTGCAACTCTTCAAGCGACTTTGAGAGGGCATAGAAAATCGAGGATTCAAGCAAATTCGTACTTCGACAATGTCAACACTCCAGAGACATTTGATGCGTACCGGTACAGAATTTATAAGCGAGATTTCAATAGTTTAAAAAAAGAATTGGGACTTTTGAGGGAATATTAATTTTTTTAGAGCGACGGCAATATGTGCTATTTTTCCAGTTTCGGCAGGCATGCAACTTGAGTCCAGCGGACCGAACTTTCACTAAGCCTAGGAAAATTCTATTACAATTTTTAATCAAATGAAACTCATTTTAGTGATTAACTAGGTAAGGGCTTTAAAATCCCAACTTATGAGAAAAATTGAATTTTCGAAGTTAAATCAGTGGTCGGTTTTTAGAGAGACAGCCTCTGAAAACGTAATTATCTTTGCTCGACTGCCGTTCTTTGATTGGCTACGCTACTCACTACCTATTCTGTGATAGATAGTGAGTAGCTTAGCAGTGTGCCCTTGTTTACAAAAAAGCGAGGAGTTATATTGTTGTTTTTTTTTCACTTTCATGCGAAAACGTGACATGTGGCATATACTATTACATAACAATAGCATTAGACTACGCGAAACGTGACTCTCATCTTGCAGCATATGGGGCAAAATGCTTCCCGGGTGCCCTGCACCTCTCATACAATGCGCCTCTT
>JAHPZR010045325.1:7500-10000 GCA_019787425.1 Platygyra sinensis | reverse complement strand
GCTCCTTAACCTTACGTTTCTCTGCTCAAATTAACATTAATTTTGATTTGCAAAAGCTGAACGTCTCTGAAGTTTTAACAACAAGGACAAACTCCTTCAGTCCGCCATTTGTATGTCATTATTTGATGTTCCGATCAAATCATCAGAAACGCGTTTAAAACCTTGGACGTAATTCTTTTTCGGAGGCGCGAGCGTTACTTAGGGATAGGTATAATACGGAAGCTGATATTTATAATTTTATTCTTAATTTTGTTAGACCGGCTAAGCAAGCACATTACATATTGTCAACATTACATGTGATTAACATCTCGTTGATCATACTCTGTATCTTATCTATCATAAGCGAGGTAAATTTATCCGTCAAATGTTTCTCAGCTCCCTCCTGCAAATGCGCTCTCCGTTTTTTGAAAGAGTAGCGTGATTAGTCCCAGAAAGCGGAAAAGTAAAAGCTTTCTGAAGTAGATCGGTAAAAATGATCGATTATGCACCATCTTGGTTTGTAGCCACAAAAATCTCACCATAAACGCAGCTAAACGCGGTCAACATTTATACCTATTATTGCCATCAATGCTCAGATTCTAGACGAAATCATGATCAAAATATACCGTAATACATCAATATATACTTTCTGTTCTACAGTGGAGGCTACAGACCTAGAGAGTAAAAAGTATGCGGTACTTAATTGAAACGAGGACTGTCACCACGAGCAAATCTCGTTATGCACACGGCTACGCGCCAATAGGGAACTTGAACAAACCACGACGGCAACGGCAACGGGAACGTCGCCAAACAAAAAGGTTTAATGAGCAGAACAATAGCTGTGCACGTGCGTTATGACTCTTTGTACATTTCGATGCCGTTCTCTGCCAAAGAACAACGTGAAATGACCAACTTTTGCGTATTTTGGAGAACGTACGCCACGACGGCAAATATTTTGGATTTCCTTACGGAATTAATCGCTGGCATTGTATATTTAGTTTGAGCAGGTTTTTAGACATATTTGCGCTTTGAACGGGTTCAGTTACCTACGAAATTCGAGAGTAACATAAAAATCCATTTTTTGCTAGGCGTCGTCCATGGCGTCGCCGTCGTCAGTGCTTAAGTTCCCTAATGTCACGCGCCGGAAACTGCAACTTAGTTTTCAGACCAAAAATGTAATACTATAACTGAAACGCATTCTAGAAATCTTGTTTTTGAGAAGAGAAACCTTTCTTTGGCTAAAGCACTTAGTACATAGCCTATGCAGAGTTTCTGAAACAAGTATTTCGATGAATTCTGATGAATTTCATCGAACGTAAACAGAAGTCACTTGAGTTCGCGTGCGAGAAATTTAGGATAAATTATCGATTAATTATTGTTCGATGCAGGAGTTCAGAACTCCAATCCTTCTTCGTAGTTTGTATTTTTTTATTATTCGTTGTCTGAAGTTCTGGCAACCAGATTCTGATCGCGAGCGGATCAAGAAATGGCCGCAAATCTCGTTCAGGTTGACGCGGCGGACAAAGAAAGCGCAGTTTTGAAAACGCGCGCCAAGCCAAACCATGGCGAGAACTGCTATCGGACTTTTTTGTCACTGAAATACGAAGAATCGTATCTCACTTCTAAATGGATTAAGTGATTTCCTTGATTCTAGACTAGGTTTTACACAGGGAAGAATTGAAGGGATTATTTCGTGTTGTAGTTTCATGAATAACCGAGGGACGGGATGGTAATTCCTTGGGTGGGTGGTGCCTCATATATTTCCGAAAGAACAAACGAAACGTTGCTGCGACCAAATTTTTTGAACAAACTTCTATTCACGATTTCAACACAGTGGGAAATTCTTTTCTTGTCTTGCACAATGCATATGTTATCGAAAATTTGGGTCGCAAAGACTTGCTGAATCCACCGCTAAATCTTATCGCACAAGTCTCATTTCTAATTAGTTGGATCTACTATGTGAAGTTTTTCAGTAATGGATCAGTTGGTCATTGCCTTTTATTCATGTGGTGGCTCCCAAAGGAGCCGTTTGTTTGATTAAGGACGGTGCAATCCACTTTATGCTCGCTCTCCACGGATTCGGCGGGCTAACTGAATGTCCTTGAGCATGATGGCGACGCGCTTGGCGTGGATGGCGCACAAGTTAATTGGTGCCCTCAAACAGACCAACAAGGTACGCCTCGGCCTCGCTAGCTTCTTGAAGAGCCATCACAGCGGAACTCTGGAAACGCAGATCGGTCTTGAAATCTTGAGCGATTTCTCGCACAAGACACGGGAAGGGCAGCTTGCGGATCAGCAGCTCGGTGGGTTTCTGGTAACGACGGATCTCACGAAGAGCGACTGTACCAGGGCCGGGGGGGAGGTACTTAACAAAGTTTAATACGGGGAGACTCCGCCCCGAGGTTCAACCCCTTACCCTTTTATATACCATTTTGGCAGAAAAGGTACCCCTTTTATATACCTTTTTATTTAAAAAAAAGTACTCCTTTCACATACCTACTTTAGGAAGTCTTGTTCTTAT
>JAHPZR010045325.1:0-2500 GCA_019787425.1 Platygyra sinensis | reverse complement strand
GTTCGAGTGTTGTGTTCTTGGGCAAGACACTTTACTCTCAAGGTGCCTCTCTCCACCCAGGTGTGTAAATGGGTACCGGCGAATTAATGCTGGGGGTAACCCTGCGATGGACTAGCATCCCATCCAGGGGGGAGTAGAAATACTCTCAGTCGCTTCATGCTAAGGAAACCGGGATAAACTCCGGCCTGATGGGCCACTTGGCTCGAATGCAAACTTACCTTACCTTACTGAAGAAGATTGTGAATATGGCATGTTTCCAGATTTACGGGGTAATTTCGGCGTAGAGAAGCGGTAGCCAGAAAAAACCGTGGGGCGCCTGACGCGCGCCAGAAGAGAACGCGAAAAATTTTCGCTCAGTTTCAGTTCGTACGGTTTATTTTAAAGGTTTGTTAGTACCCACTAACAGTCCGAATTGTTTTATTCTTGGCATTGTACAAGCTCAAGAGAAATTGAAGTATGATGTTTGCCGTAAGATTAAAAATTCTTCCACCTCTGGGCTCTCCCTCCAAAGAATGAGTTTAAAGAAGTACAGTCACGGTTGAACGGTTTTAAAATTTTAGCCTAATTAAATTTTTCAATTTCGTTGTTTGTAATCCGTGTCAATCTTCTCCATCCTTAACCATCCTTGTTCCTTTATGGTTTATTATCGTCTCTTTGATGTTTTTCTATCTTTGTAAAGTATTATTTTCAGGTTTTCCTTCAATTTAACGGTAATGACGAGGAGTTGACAAGCTGCTTGCTGGTGTCACCATCGCACAGGGAGGTGTTCTTCACAACATCCAGGCTGTACTTCTGCCCAAGAAGACCAAGAAGAAACCCAAAGCTTAAATAAGCTTTGGCTCACAAAAACGGCTCCTTTAGGAGCCACCAAATATCACAGAAGTCTTGACCAACATGAATACTAGTATATGAGTGATAACTTATTGTTAAAATCGATTCTACTTTCATTACAAATTTTACTTAAGTTTGCGAACATCAAAAAGAATTACGAGAAGCCTTGCCTGTAGGCAAACCCTTTTAGCAAATCAAATTTCAAACAGCGAATGGTTGAAGTTCTGCAAGTTGTGCGCGCGAGCAAATTAGGTCGGCAAAACCTCCCATTAAAAAAAGCTCATTCATTGGGCTAAAAGGTATCGTAAAATATTTTTTAGAAGTCTCGGGCAATGAATATTGAAGCGTTTTGAGCGGCTTTTATCTTTAGTCAAACTGAAACATAGAACTCACTTTGTTCAAATCCTGTATTTACAATGGACGTAGTTGCTTACCTATCCGTCCTCATAGCGCGCAAAAGTTTCTTTACCCGCCAGTTTGCGCAAATTTGAATCGAAATTTTATTTTTCACCGTGTGCAAAGAATTCTATGGACCTTTGTGTACACGATATATGCGTCTTGCAAAAGCCAACCAAAATCCCGTATTTCATATGCCAAAAAACAAGAAATAATTACGAGAGCTCTCTATAATGGCCTACACAGGGAAGCTCCGCCCGAAAGGCGTACCTTTTTCAGGCTTCAGGCATATAAAAGGGTAGGGATTTCACAAGTTAAGGGTAGGGAAATCGGTCATTTAGGTATTTGAAAGGGGCCCTTAATTATAAACATTTCGAAGAGACGCCCTTACGGCTGTATTACTTTATTTATTAAGCACTACATGGAAATAAGAACAAGACTTCCTAAAGTAGGTATGTGAAAGGAGTACTTTTTTTTAAATAAAAGGTATATAAAAGGGGTACCTTTTCTGCCAAAATGGTATATAAAAGGGTAAGGGGTTGAACCTCAGGGCGGAGTCTCCCCGTATTAAACTTTGTTAAGTACCTCCCCCCCGGCCCTGGTACAGTCGCTCTTCGTGAGATCCGTCGTTACCAGAAACCCACCGAGCTGCTGATCCGCAAGCTGCCCTTCCCGTGTCTTGTGCGAGAAATCGCTCAAGATTTCAAGACCGATCTGCGTTTCCAGAGTTCCGCTGTGATGGCTCTTCAAGAAGCTAGCGAGGCCGAGGCGTACCTTGTTGGTCTGTTTGAGGGCACCAATTAACTTGTGCGCCATCCACGCCAAGCGCGTCGCCATCATGCTCAAGGACATTCAGTTAGCCCGCCGAATCCGTGGAGAGCGAGCATAAAGTGGATTGCACCGTCCTTAATCAAACAAACGGCTCCTTTGGGAGCCACCACATGAAATAAAAGCAATGACCAACTGATCCATTACTGAAAAAACTTCACATAGTAGATCCAACTAATTAGAAATGAGACTTGTGCGATAAGATTTAGCGGTGGATTCAGCAAGTCTTTGCGACCCAAATTTTCGATAAACATATGCATTGTGCAAGACAAGAAAAGAATTTCCACTGTGTTGAAATCGTGAATAGAAGTTTGTTCAAAAAATTTGGTCGCAGCAACGTTTCGTTTGTTCTTTCGGAAATATATGAGGCACCACCCACCCAAGGAATTACCATCCCGTCCCTCGGTTATTCATGAAAACTACAACACGAAATAATCCCTTCAAC
>JAHPZR010045323.1:0-16654 GCA_019787425.1 Platygyra sinensis | reverse complement strand
AAAACTGGAACTTGACTACTGTTAAGAACATTCATTATCATATAACTCTCAACTTGCAGAAATTGTTTTAAAACATCAGTGAAAATTGTTGTACAACAGTATTTAAACAATTATTTTAATCCACGTCAGAAATGACAAATGAATAATCTTGAATTCTTCATCAGATTCAAAGTAACTAAAGCTGAATTCTTATGAAGCTTTTAGTCTGGAGGTTGTTATTTCAGACAAAAGTACAAAACACACCAATTAATAAATAATGACTTCAACATCATCCAAAGCAATATTTAACAGGTAAATGAAAGCTATTCACAGTCAATCAAGTCACTTCATTGACAACTGAGTTGAGATAAACCGACCAAGAATCAATCTTATAGCGGCTCACAAAGATTATAAATCATTACTTTTACTATTAGTTTTACCTTGTACACATCCGTGCTGTGTGCTCTGATATCACACCACAGGTCTAAAAAAACAAATTAAACAAGGTAAATTACAGTGGAACCCCACCTTATGGCCATCCTGTTAAAAAGGTTACATGTACCTCGGTATTATGACCATTTTATTCTGGCCTGAACAAAAGCTAAGTCGTCTTTCTTACTAAGCAATCCCCTTAACTTTTGAATGAATACGGCCACCCCATTAACACGGCCCAATTTTTCTGGCCTGTTGGTAACCAGGTGAATGGGATTCCATTGTGGTTGACAGCCCAGCTAAGGGACGGACCAATACAATTTCATTTAAGGAAGGTTTGGCAATTTTCTGGGACACGATTTTTCACACCTTTAGATGGTGCATGATTTTTTTGATGGTGGACAATACTTTGTGAAAGAAACTTTTATTATTAACATCAAAAATCGCAATGATGACAGTAGAAAAAGCACTTGCTTCATTTTTTCAGCTCCCATTACAAAATGTCTTTTTCAACAGTTTTTGATATGCACGAATATTTTTTGGGACCCCTGCCCCTAAGATAGATCAGGCAAGTGAGCATTTGAACAAAAGTCAATATCAGTGACATTTTAAATGCACCTTATACAAAAAGGAATTAAGCTTTCAAACCTGTAAATTACAAGCTGTGTTTGTTACATTGGTCCTTGAACAGAGCTGAATCACAGAGTACCCACAATAAAGCTCCGTACATACCAATATTGAAATATTTAAAATGAATAAAATTTATTAGGAAACTGTACCTGTGAGAGAAGAGCCTTTTTCTCTTCTGAAAGAGACCATAGAAACAACATTGTGATACAAATTCATGACATGGTAAGTTCTAAACATTGCTTAAATGTTTGATTCCTTTCTGTGTTTCCCTCCACATCATCTACTCCTCTCAATGTCTCATCTGTCAACCCCCCCCCCCCCCACCCCTGCCATGTCTACAACCTGAACAATACAATGTACATACCATTTCCAAGTGGTTCAAAGGCAGCCATAGTAAGTCCAGTCTGATGGCAAAAAAAAATGTTGATAAATTAAATAATCTGGGCCGGGTTGTTTGAAAGCCGGTTAACGTTAACCCAGGCCCCAGTTGTTCACAAGGCTGGATAACGCTATCCACCGGATAAATCGCTATCCAGTGGATAAGTGTTAACAAAACAAACCATGTTATCCGCTGGATAGTGATTTATTCGGTGGATAGCGTTATCCAGCCTTTGAACAACTCGGGCCAGGGTTAAACGTTAACTGAAGCATTACGTCTTCTTATTTAAAAATGTTTTTCGCCTCTAACGTTTGGTGTAGTTTCTTGAGATTACTACAGGTCAAAACTGAAGGCTAAACAATATAAACAGAACACCTCACCCAAAAGTTTTCAAAAAACTGAAATAAAAATTCTTGCTAACCCTGGGTTTAGCTTAATCTTGCTTTGAAACCAACCCGGCCCTGGAAGCAAAACTGCGCCTTAACTTAAAGTGCCTATAACCCCAAAAATGTTTTTCACTTAGTGTAATCCCTGTATGGGAATTAGGAAAGATGCCACAAAAATTTTTGCATTCGGTTGAAAATCTAAATTTTTATGAATTTTTAAAATTCAAAAACGCGCGCTTTTTTCAAAACACGACCGAGCAGCAGAATCACTTAAAGTAGTCTGGGTATAGCGCAGTTTGGTGACGTCATTCCAGGCCATTGATCGCTTTTTAGTTTGGGACAATCTTTGCTTCCGTACAAAAGAAAGGAAATCCCAGATAAATGCGTTGTTCTCGGATGCAACCACTGGCCAAACAAGGAAAAGGGCACATCCAGAGCATAGTTTCTCTCTTCGAGTTCTTGTTCTTTTTATCTTTCTGCCTCATATCCAGCTAGCCAGTTCTCGTCTGCTAAAGGCTCGATAGCATAGACATATTCCGGTTCATCAACATCTGTGAGCTTTTCTGTTGACATTAAATCAATATGTAAGTGCTTTTTTTTAAGTGAAATGAGCATCTCTGTGGTCATCTATTCTTGTGAAATCAACATGTAACTGTTCCTTAACTCTTTGTTGTACGCGTTTTCGCGGGAAAAAAATTAAAAACCCAGTGATCATCAAAGATCTCGGAACATACATAAATTTATATTCCTGTGAAAGATCACTTAAATGACCTTTTCCGAGTGTTTTTTTCCTTCGGAGTAAACAACAATCTCTGATTACAAAATCACTCTGAACCCACTTGTTGCAAAAAATCTCTTAAAAAAAAATGACTTAAAATCGATATCACTTTCGCGTTAATAGTACCACACATCAGCAGGAGTTGAATCTATTCCTCAACAATCCAGCTTCATCATGTTAAAATTTCAGCGAAATCGAACAAAACCAGAATTAATTGGAATTTTTTTTGTCACCTCATTCAATTGCTTGAGGTGTGAAAAAAAGCAGTGGTCGCCCATAGCAACCAAAAAAATGTGAATATGACACGAAGTGGCATTTTGGTAAAAGAAATCCAGAATTATCGCCTGAGAGCTGAAAATTGGATGGAAACATCTTTTTTAAAACATTTTTCTAGTGATTTACATCGAAAAAATTACATCAGTGGGCTACCAAAGAGAATGAAACGAAAAACAGCAGTACAGCGCACGACAAACTAATTGTCACTATAATTTATTCAGCATGTGGTGTTTCGCTAGAAAGCAAAAATAAAGCTTACCTATGGATAATTACAGTCTTACAAGGTAGCAACTGGTCCCAAATTACTTTCTGTAACCTTACAAATGTCGTAACTTCCATTTCTCTCATTTACCCCATTATTGAGCAAATAAACATTTCGTTGTGAGAGAAGGCCACTGCTTTTAATACACCTCTTTAAATACCCAACAGATCTGTCTGGTAAAACTTGAAAGCGTGACAGAAAATCGTTGTTTCATTCGATTCTCACCAAATTGGGCAGTGGGATGATCTGCTTAGCAATTACAGGCAGATTTCAGTTCTTATCATCATATCCCCCCCTCCCCCCTCTCAGAAAAGTTTTGGCAAGTTAGCTAATTGATATGCAAACGGAGATTAACTGTTCCTTGTTTGTTTTCTTTTTAAATTTTTTTATGTAGGATTCCAGTTCCGAGTTTGGTATTGTATGTGAGCTCATGATGAGGCCATCGTCAGCCTTTGCTTTGACATTCATCGGTCTATCAAGCATGGTGCATACAGTGTCCTTGAGCAATCAGATGAAAAAATGTAAGCATTGACGTTGAATAATTAATGACGAGGGGAACAGGGAATTTGTTTCCCGAGATTCTCAATATTTCCGTAGGTGAACAAAGGGGAAATCTTGAGATTTGAGGGAAATAAAAATTCACTATTACGCCAATGAATCAGTCATTTGTTAAATAGCAAAACAAAACAAAAGCAAGTTTTGAAAAACAAGCGGAAATTCCAGTGACAACATCAGGCCACCCTCGACTACATGCTCTGATCATGTGCAACAGGTGTCAACACTTCGCAGGCAACAGTGAACTTTTCCTGTTTGACATCATAGTGTTTGCAATGTTACCCGCTTATGGCATTTGGCGGTAAACAGTTTCACTCTTAGATGTCATTTGACCATGAACTAGCCGATGATTGGGCATGCTGTGGTGGGGAAAAGTGCAAGCTATATAATAAGACTCTGTATGATATTGATTCAGCCTTGCCCAAAGTTATGGTCCAGTATTTAGAATTGATGTGGGGGATATTGTCTTCTCAAACCCAACTCTCAGAACTGTGTTATCTGATGATATAATTTCAGTGTACATGTACATATAATTAATCACCAGCTCAATTTTTAAATGTTGCTTTTTCTTTCATGTCTTCTCTTTGATCAGTATGAAACAATTTGGTGAGTGTTCTTTATTCATTGTTTGAATTCAGCATACATAATATTTTAAGTTAGTCCCTGAATTTAGTTGGATCTCATGAGCAGCCATCAGGTTATGCAGCAATAATTACAAGTACATTGTCAACTTGAAGATGAATTGATTGTGCGAAGTCATTGTACAGCACTTCAAACTAATTATATGATCTCTCATATATTCATTGTATACTGTACATTTTTGTTATTTAATTATTAGTACCAGCACCCTTGGGCAATCTAGTTCCTTAATTACATGTTATAAATATGTACTAGATAAGCATATAATTACAGACTTGAACTTATTTACTGAAAGGTGGACAGTCTTTTTTATATTAATCTCAAGCTAAACTGTTCACGATCATAAGTTAATTTCACACTACAATAAAATATAAAAAGTACAGTCTGTCTCCACCCACAAATAGCAAACTTAAACCTAATCGCTGTGGGTGGAGATACACGCAGTCCGTGGTTAAACCGGAAATTATTAAGCTAAGCTACAACAATACAAGGATACTAGATTACATACGACAGTATTAAATTAAAGGCTGTTGTCCTTCATACACACTGTAATTTGAATTGTTATATCAGAAGTGGTGGAATGCGATGGGCTAGATGTGTTTGGTCAAGGGACCATTAAAGAAACCAAGTTGAGTGTATTTGCCCGAGCTGCCAGCGAAACATGGCTGCCCAACAGATTTGCTCCTCATTTAGAGAAATGTTTGGGAATGGGACGAAACAGCAGCCGATTGGCCAGTCGCAGGTTAGACTGTTGGTACTCTTCAATAGCTTCCTTCTCATTGAGATGTTACTTGAATGCCAGGTCACAAAGGAAATTATAAATATTATTAAGAAATTTGTTTCCACTGCAAAAAAGGTTTCCTGAGATACATGTACATTTATAGTGTAAACTAAATCATTTGTACAAACAAATAGGTCATTTCTGAGTTTCTTATACCTCTGTTTAAAATGAGTCCTGGTGCAAAACTTTTCATAATTATGAAAAAGTTTGATGCATGTAGAGGGAAACGTATTGTCATGAATATGAATAATTTTGCCACAACAACTGGTTTGCAACAGTTGCAAAAGACAACTCAGAAATGGCCAATAGGACTACGAGCCCGAGTTTTCTACGAGCAGATAGTCAGTGAGGCGCAGCCGAGTTGACTATCGCTCGTTAAAAACAAGGGCGAGTAGTCTAATTGTTTTAGTATAAATTTACCATAGTCTCATTGCATAAAAAGAAAAACATGTCAAGTAACATGTAGAAAAGAACTGTTTTATTATGTTACATCAGGTTCCAAACGTGATGCGCGATGTGCACTGATGCGTAACTGTTTTCTATCAGCAGATAGAAAACGGTCATATAGCCAATCAAATTCACAGATTCACAATAGAATATGGTAAATTTATACTCATATTATCTTAATAGTAATCACTGAACACTTTTTCCCTCTAATTTCCACTATGTCACTAGGCTTGCGACAATACTGGCAAACTAATTGATGGAGATGATGATGATGACAACTTCTTTGATGACGACTGGACATGGAACTCAGACAGAAAGCCAGGTTTGTCATATTTCATGTAAAATGCAGGATCTGTTTGACTAGCAGATGTCCAGTCAATACTATAAAATGTACAAGCAAACCTACAAATAGGTGTCTTTTTAGGGTTGCTGATATGACAGAGTTTTTTGTTCTTCCTCTAGGCAAAAAGAATAAAAAAGACAGGGTAAGAATTGATCTTCAGGATTTATTTAATTAGTTAAATCCTTTAATCCAGATATCCTTGTTCTGTAATTCTCTTGCTGTGCCTCCAGGGTTCTCCCTAAATTTTGAGTAGAAGGAGAATAAAATGGAGTAGCCGGCAGAGGAATTTCCGCCATTTTGCACGTGTTGGAATACAGAGTATGTTGTCTTATATGGAGTGCTTTTCGTCGGTAACTGCTGCTTCGCAATCTGAGCCTGTTTCGTTTGCTGAACGTTCGATCGATGTCTGCAAGCAGATTCAAGCGTGGCGAAATTCTCGACGAAACTTTCAAGTTTATTCAGTCAAAAATACATTTTTTGGACACTTGGCTCTTTAAGGTGGCTGAAAACAGTTTCCAGTACTTTCCAAGACTTAGAGTTTGATGTGTCATTATAACCACTCTTTATCAGTTAATGCCACAATCATGGTATCAACAAACTGCCCAATCATCGGTTTAACAAGTTGCTGTTAATTTTGTGGCACAATAGGTTACCATAGCAACAATACGACCTGCTAAAAACACCCTTAATTTTAGCTTTAAAGCGCTTATAACTCAAAAACGAGCTCGGTGACCCCCATTTCTTATTATCGAATTGTAATCAGCATGATAAGATGCAACCTTTTGCAAAGTTTAAAAAAATTCTACGAAGGGATTCAGAGCCACCTTAAATTTTTGAAAATTTAAGGTGGCTCTGAGCCCCTTTCGTAGAAATTTTTTAAACTTTGCAGCAAGTTTTATCTTATTATGCTGATTACAATTCGATAATAAAAAATGGGGTCACCGAGCTCGTTTTTGAGTTATAAGCGCTTAAAGCTAAAATTAAGGGTGTTTTTAGCAGGTCATATTGTTGCTATGGTAACCTATTGTGCCACAAATTAAGAGCAACTTGTTAACCGATGATTGGGCAGTTTGTTGATACCATGATTGTGGCATTAACTGATAAAGAGTGGTTATAATGACCCATCAAACTCCAAGTCTTGGAAAGTACTGGAAACTGTTTTCAGCCACCTTAAGGAAAACTTTATTTATTTCCGAATGTATTTATCCAAGGGGAAAGCAGTCGTCGCAAATGGAAAAGTTGCCATTGGATGCAAAACAAAGTACTTATTTACTTTTTTATTGGATCTGAGTAGCCGGCGCGCCCAGGACGACTTAGCCGGCGATTTTCGCCAGTCGCCGGGGCTTACGGAGATCTCTGTGCCTCTACCATTCTTTTGCATGTTCGTTTTACTCGTTAAAACCCAAAGAATTTAGTAATCATTGGAATTTAGTTTAATTGACTTTTTTCTTATGACTACAGGGAAATTCACCAAGAAGAGCTAAAGCCCCCGAAAAAATGGTATGACATGTTTGAAAATTATTTCTAAGATCAAAGTCTGTCGAATGTTTTTTTTATTCTAAAAAGTGAAAAAAAAAATCTACCCATCATATATACATTGTAGTAGAACATGACAAATCACACACTGTCATGTTTTCTTAAATTTGTTATTACTGGACGGTATCATTTGTTAGGTGAAGCTGGGACACCTCGTCCGGGGACACCTAGTTCTGTTCACAGTGGAGAGTTACCTGCAACACAGGGTAAGAGTGATGTTATCCCAGAGTTTTAATTGATGTTATAATATACACGTATATTCCAATCTGATGGCTCTTTGCATGCTTTTAGCCAGGATCTGAAAAGTGTATGACCAAAGAGTTTATGCCACACCATCTTGGAGGGTTAGCTGTTTATGTTGGCAGGTCCACTTAGAACATTGCAAATCTCAAGCATAAGGGTGTCTTCCTTTGTCGAAAATCCAAAGAAGTGCACCCTGAATGTCCTTTATGTTCAGAGATTATAACCTTTTGCTAGCACTGTGGCAAATAGTTACTAGTGGTGTTATGCTTAAAGTGCCTATAACCCCAAAAATTGTTTTTCACTTAGTGAAATCTTTGTATTGAATTAGGAAAAATATCGCAAAAATTTTTGCATTTGGTTGAAATCCGAATTTTTTATGAATTTTTTGAGTGAGCGTCCTTTACAGCACGACCGAGCAAACGGGAGAATGGGCCTAGTGACGTCATTCCAGGCCTTTGCAGGCGTCGCTTCGGTTGTTGTACTTACGGGTTTGGTGTTTGCAGCGTCAAGTATTTTGTCTAAGGAACGTCGATTCTAGATCAAAAAACTTGTAAAATCGTATCTCTTGATAATGTCGTCCAGCGTTGCTAGCTTTGACTCAAGCTCGGATTCCGAGACCGCAGGAACGGAGGTAGAATATGACTTAGAAGTCGAGGTCATGTCAAACGCGAGGGAACAGAAAGACACCTCAGATGATGATGAACCGGAATATGTCTATGCTATCGAGCCTTTAGCAGACGAGAACTGGCTAGCTGGATATGAGGCAGAAAGATAAAAAAGAACAAGAACTCGAAGAGAAAACTATGCTCTGGATGTGCCCTTTTCCTTGTTTGGCCAGTGGTTGCATCCGAAAACAAACGCATTTATCTGGAATTCCTTTCTTTGTACGGAAGCAAAGATTGTCCCAAACTAAAAAGCGATCAATGGCCTGGAATGACGTCACAAACTGCGCTATACCCAGACTACTTTAAGTGATTCTGCTGCTCGGTCGTGTTTTGAAAAAGCGCGCGTTTTTTGAATTTTAAAAATTCATAAAAATTAGGGTTTCAACCGAATGCAAAAATTTTGTGGCATTTTTCCTAATTCCATACAGGGATTACACTAAGTGAAAAACATTTTGGGGGTTATAGGCACTTTAAGTTAAGGCGCCAGTTTTGCTTCCAGGGCACGGGTTGTTCAAAGCAAAGATTAAGCTAACCCAGGGTTAGCAAGAATTTTTATTTCAGTTTGAAACTTTGGGTGAGGTGTTCTGTTTATATTGTTTAGCCTTCAGTTTTGACCTGTAGTAATCTCAAACTACACCAAACGTTAGAGGCGAAAAACATTTTAAATAAGAAGACGTAATGCTTCAGTTAACGTTTAACCCTGGCCGAGTTTGTTCAAAGGCTGGATAACGCTATCCACCGACATAAATCACTATCCAGCGGATAACATGGTTTGTTTTGTTAACACTTATCCCACTGGATAGCGAATTTATCCGGTGGATAGCGTATCCAGCCTTTGAACACAACTGGGGCCTGGGTTAACGTTAACCGGCTTTCAACAACCCGGCCCAGATTATTTAATTTACTCAACATTTTTTTTGCCATCAGACTGGACTTACTCATGGCTGCCTTGAACCACTTGGAAATGGTATGTACATTGTATTGTTCAGTTGTAGACATGGCAGGGGTGGGGGGGGGGGGGTTGACAGATGAGACATTGAGAGGAGTAGATGATGTGGAGGGAAACACCAGAAAGAATCAAACATTTAAGCAATGTTTAGAACTTACCATGTCATGAATTTGTATCACAATGTTGTTTCTATGGTCTCTTTCAGAAGAGAAAAAGGCTCTTCTCTCACAGGTACAGTTTCCTAATAAATTTTATTCATTTTAAATATTTCAATATTGGTATGTACGGAGCTTTATTGTGGGTACTCTGTGATTCAGCTCTGTTCAAGGACCAATGTAACAAACACAGCTTGTAATTTACAGGTTTGAAAGCTTAATTCCTTTTTGTATAAGGTGCATTTAAAATGTCACTGATATTGACTTTTGTTCAAATGCTCACTTGCCTGATCTATCTTAGGGGCAGGGGTCCCAAAAAATATTCGTGCATATCAAAAACTGTTGAAAAAGACATTTTGTAATGGGAGCTGAAAAAATGAAGCAAGTGCTTTTTCTACTGTCATCATTGCGATTTTTGATGTTAATAATAAAAGTTTCTTTCACAAAGTATTGTCCACCATCAAAAAAATCATGCACCATCTAAAGGTGTGAAAAATCGTGTCCCAGAAAATTGCCAAACCTTCCTTAAATGAAATTGTATTGGTCCGTCCCTTAGCTGGGCTGTCAACCACAATGGAATCCCATTCACCTGGTTACCAACAGGCCAGAAAAATTGGGCCGTGTTAATGGGGTGGCCGTATTCATTCAAAAGTTAAGGGGATTGCTTAGTAAGAAAGACGACTTAGCTTTTGTTCAGGCCAGAATAAAATGGTCATAATACCGAGGTACATGTAACCTTTTTAACAGGATGGCCATAAGGTGGGGTTCCACTGTAATTTACCTTGTTTAATTTGTTTTTTTAGACCTGTGGTGTGATATCAGAGCACACAGCACGGATGTGTACAAGGTAAAACTAATAGTAAAAGTAATGATTTATAATCTTTGTGAGCCGCTATAAGATTGATTCTTGGTCGGTTTATCTCAACTCAGTTGTCAATGAAGTGACTTGATTGACTGTGAATAGCTTTCATTTACCTGTTAAATATTGCTTTGGATGATGTTGAAGTCATTATTTATTAATTGGTGTGTTTTGTACTTTTGTCTGAAATAACAACCTCCAGACTAAAAGCTTCATAAGAATTCAGCTTTAGTTACTTTGAATCTGATGAAGAATTCAAGATTATTCATTTGTCATTTCTGACGTGGATTAAAATAATTGTTTAAATACTGTTGTACAACAATTTTCACTGATGTTTTAAAACAATTTCTGCAAGTTGAGAGTTATATGATAATGAATGTTCTTAACAGTAGTCAAGTTCCAGTTTTTGAAATTATTAGTTATGCTGTTTTTTGGACAGTGGCCTCCTAATTTGTGATTTACGAGTTCTAAGAATATTTTGTCATTTAGATCCCATCGATGCCCACAGCACTCTGATGAGCAAAGGCAATCTGTCAGACTGTTACTTTTAGGTACTCCATAACATTATTTCACTGTTATTGGTTTTCTTGTCACTTTTCAAATAAAATTTATTTACATACACACTGTACCTCTGTGCACTGCAGGGTAATACTTAATATGACAAATGATAATAATAACTTAATATTTCAAGAGGAGACCTCCAATCACCATGGGGTGGTTTTCAAGACGGTCCTCCTGAAAATTATAAGTCTAAAATATTCACCAGGACCGGGTTGTTCGAAAGCCGATTCAACGCTAACCCAGTATTAAAAGTTGAACGGAGTATTTATTATTTTTTTTTTGTATAAAACCGTTTTTACTGCTTACGTTTTGTGTAGTTTGTGCTTAGTCAAGTTCAAACTGAAGGACGAAGAGTATAAACAGAAAACCACACCGAAAAGTTTCAAAACTCATTCAAAATTCTCACTAATCCTGGGTTAGCTTAAGCGACGTTTGAACAACCCGGCCCAAATGTCTAAAATACATAATTAATAAAAGTTTAAAACTTTAGACTAGAACTAAGGCTTTAAACTAGAACAAGGAATAAAAATCCATCTAACTGAGGTGCGTTTCTTCAAGAAGATCCAACATTGGATTCTAAAAATTAATATGAAAGAATCCGAAAACGTATTTTGCGTTTCTTTTCTAAACAGATCAATCCAAGACCTTCTGCGTTCCTTTGACGCACCGTGGTCAAGAGATCTTGTATTGATCCGTTTAGCAAAGTAACGCAAAATCCGTTTTCGCATGTACTTTTGGGTTTATAAATCTAATCTTGGATTTCCTTAGGTTCAAAATGGTTGAGTGAAAACTGTTTGAGTTCGTGTTTAAAAAGTTGTTAAGCTCACTCAGCAGTGTGGCCCAATTGCTCAATATACAGTCATATACACTTCATGATCAGTGAGTGAGTCTGGGATCCTTCAATTTATTATTTTCTTTATTTATTATTTCCACACTAAATATAAAAGAGTACAGTCTGTCTCCGCCCACAAATAGTAAAGGCTAATCGCGGTGGGCGAAGCAACACGCAGTCCTTGGTTTAACTGGTAATTATATAACTAAAGAGCTGAAGGTTTGATTTCTTTTCATTTACTTGTCAGGCTATGCAGAATTGGAGGCCCCAGTAGGCAGGTTACGTCCAGATGGGTAATGAAAGCTGTTATTTTAAGACTGTTTTTATACTCTTGTACTTCTATCAATTTACTTACAGGTTGGTTAAAAAAGTCAATTTTAATTCCTTTTGATTTCCTTTTTTTTTAGAAGTTCTTTGGAACCCGATGATGTTATTGGTAAGTCCTGAACATGAAATACTGGAAGATAGTTGATTTACAGTTGTCTGTGTGTAGACGTCTGCCTGCAGTCTAATAATCCGAATGCAGAATGGTCGAATACATAACATGTAGCAAGTGGCAGTGATGTGATTAGCGGAGCGCGGAGCGTTCTTGTATCGCGTTTCGCTCTCTGCGCCCACTAATCCGCCTGTTCTGCACGCTAGTGACAGGGAAATCCTGCAAGCTGAGGCCACGCAGTATTGGAGGTAGCCAAGTCACTTAATTAACGTGAATTGTCACGTAAGCTAAGTCGCGTAAATCGCGTAAATGTCTGGTAAGTAAAGTGTCACATAAACCAAGTCACGTAATAATTCCTGATTGCAAGTTGACAATAGAGAATATCTTGTAAATCAAGTGGCGTAATCGTCTTGACGCCAAAGTCACACAGTTCACTTAAAACTCATGTGAGCAGATAGAGCCGAGTAGTGCAACACTCAGATAAGGAAAGTCACTTACCCAAAGAACTGTTTATCTTCAGATGTTGATAGCTATGAAGATGGTGATGGTCAAGCCTTGAGAGATACGCTTAACAGGTGAGACGCAGGTTACCTTATTATAGCAAATTAACGGTGCACGTTAACAACGCGATGAAAATTTAGTTACGCAAAATATTAGTACAAGCATCAAATTAACGCGAAATTTTCCAAACCAATGTGCGCCTAACTTTAACTGATGAAGTTAGCTATTCCCTCGGGAAAACGAATCAACACGAAAACCTGTGGAAAGCATTGTTGAACTCAATTCTTAAAGAAGAACCGTCCGAGGCATTAATAGTCAGTGAAGCTTTGAGCAGACGAGGTCTTGTTATTGAAATAAAGGTACTGTTAAACAACAGTGGTGTAAAATAGTATGGTTTAAAGTAATATCAAGGTAAGTTTAGATGTGTTAGGGAAATCAGAGGCGTAGTACTTTGGAAGCTGTAGCTGGAACAGCTGCATGTATTTTAGTCCTACTTGATCATTAAGACCTCTCTCGTGTGTTACGTTGTTACTAAGGGCGCGTTCGTTTGGGATCAATCCGGAATAAGAATAATTGGAATAATGCGAGTAAGCGTTTGTTTGGGAGCTATTCTCATTCCGGAATACTTGGATTTCTGCTCCGGCTATTCTGCTCTCAGGAGCAGCCGAATAGCCGGAATATATTCCAGAATATATTCTTATTCCGGAATATCCCAAACGAACGCGCCCTACGGTGTTTCTTCTCGTAAACAGACACCGAACATTTAAGTTTCTTTTGCAGGCTCTCTTGGGAAGAAGAGTCTAATGTGTCAACTGGAGACGACAACTCCCCAGCAGGTAAAGATCATTTTATCGTTGTTTTATCTCGGTAAAAATTTCTGTAATGTTGGTGTTATGGTTTAGAAATTTGTTCTTTATTTCTAGCGTTTGGAAGCGTACCTCTCGTGAAAAAGAAAAGAAAGAAAAAGGCGAAACACAAGAGGCGTCCAAGATGAATTTCGAGGATGTTTTTCAGTGGAAGAAAAACTGCGGTGTTGTAGCAAGCGTATTAACGTGATACGGGCGAGGCGAAAGTGTGAAACTTTAATAAGTTCACTTACTTAGATTGTCATTCAGCCTTTGCACAGAGTGAACAGGTGTCCATGTGTTCAGAAGTAGACACATTTTTCTTCCCGTATAACTTTCCACACTACTCTGAACAGGCAGACAATCTTGCAATGCATAATTTGAGACGGTTTCTTTGTTGTCGGTCACAGAATAGCAGTGATGTGTCGGGACGATATTTACAAATGGTAGTTTTAAAAAGGAGGTACCATTGTTTTCACTTTTCGCAAAATTTGATGCCTAAAATTTTCTGTTTCACATGTTGGTGATGAAATATGTGTTAAGCTTTCAAACTGTTGCCTCTGAATTTTGTGGAGACATGTTTCTCTAGAGACAAAAATGAAGGGATTGGCTACTACAATGTGAACTGTTAATGCAGTGTTAATTGCTCCCAACTTAATTTTCAAGTACTTGTGGGTTTACAAGTTCTGATTATGTAGCCTCTGTGAGTGCAAGTTGTTTACGGTCTGAGAAAATTAAACTTGAGCAATTCAACCTGTGTTCTTGTGTTTAATGTAATTAACAACTGTGTCACACTGTATGGAAGACGGATGCCCGGGATATTCTGGAGTCCCCACTATGATTAGCCTCCCACGCAGACGTTCTTAGGCTTGTCACGCGTTCCTCCCACTATGATCAGCCAGCCTTAACTAGACAATAGCTAACAATCCCCCAGCTCAGCCATGAGCTCTACAGCCTCATCCAAGCACCCGTCACACTGAAATAACAGTGGAAAAGGGGAACGGGGAGGTAGATAAAAAACATTAAAGAAGCACAAAAAACAGAGAACCACAAGAACCTGGGAATTCCAAGAACCACTGGAACCAGTTGGTTTTTTACACCGAGGTGAAGCCGTAAAAGAGACCGAACCCTGTGCTTGCAACTAACAAAGTAAGCTGTGTAGCGCTGCTCCTTTTTTGACGCATGCAGTGTGGCAAGTGCATGGGAGACACGAGTCTAACGATAAGCGCGCTGGATTCAGTATCATGAATCTCAGGTTAGCCAAGGGCTTGTGTTTTCTTCAGACCTTGCTCTTGAGCACTGTTCTCTCTCCATTCAGGGGTATGAATGGGTACCGGAAAGTTTAACCCTGCGATGGACTCGGACATCCCTCCCGGCAGGGGACTGGGGAAGGTAGGAGAAGAAATACCCCTAGGTCACTTGATTCTTGGGACAGTCGTCCCAATGCAGACTTCATGTAGCCAAACGTATTCAAATACTTTACTTCAGCTGAATGTATCTGAAAGGACTTTGACAGATAGTATCCCAAGGCATGATCCCAAGACATGAATCATATATTCTTTTATAACGTAGATAGGACCCTGCGCGCGCTCTGTTTTATCAGAGTATAAAACAGAGAAAAAGCGTGTTTTATTGTTTTGCGCGCGTAAAATCTATATCATAAAGCAAATGAAGCCTAAGCCGTGTATTACACTGTGATAAAACACTCCAGTCATTTGAGAACACTCGAGAAATGTAGAAAACACTCGCCTGCGGCTCGTGCTTTCTACATTTCCCTCTTGTTCTCAAATGCCTGTCGTGTTTTATCACAGTGTAATACACGGCTTAGGCTTCTTTATTTGTTAAACAAATCCCAGCCTATCAAATTCTTGTTATTTTATTCATGTTTTATACTTGAAGGGTCACACTGATCCAGCAACGCTAGCTGGTCAATAACTATTTTCTCCTCAAAAATAGTAAAGTTAACACAGGTATGAAAGTTATGAGAAAAAAGAAACTGATAGTTTATAAGCGAAGCCTGTTCGTAGGCTAGAGCAAAATATCGGGTTCGCATGTCATTCCGTTTCAGTCCACGTGTCGGGAGCTAATCCGCTCGTTTTATTTTCTGTACAGGACCATGCTTGCAGAGCCAGCTTCTGCTGTATTGAGACTTGAGGTGGCTCTGCTCGAAAGATAGTCTTTCCAATGTGTTCAATTTAATTAGCCCGACTTTGCTATCATTTCTTTGAAGAATCTTTTTTTGCGGGTTTCTTCATCACTCCTTTCTTCGTTGATGATTTTTCTGGCGTTTGACCAATCCTTTCTCCCTGGCATTTCGGCTGAAATCAAAATACAAGAACATAGGTAAACATGCAAGACGTTTAAAACTGACTGCAGTATTCGTGTTTCAGTAGCCTCTAACAATAACTCAGTCACACATTGCAACAGTGTCTCGCGCAAATCAACATGTTGCGCACGTCTCACACGCGGTTGATCTCCCTGTTGCACCATCCAAGAGATCTTGTTCAGTATTGCCACAATGCAGCTAAATAAATATACGCAATATTCTGTGCAACAATATAGCAATATGTTGCGTAGAATGCTGCGTGTGTTTGGCTCTCCCCTTCTTTCTCTGTACGCCTGCGGCAATAATCAAAGCAACTGTCAAGAATCTTGAAAGACTGGCGTTAAGTGGGCGTGAATTCCGCTTTTACCTGTTTTGCTTTTGCCTTAATTCGTATTTTCATCTGTTTAATAAGCACCAGAAGGGTAGATTACCAATAAGGTTAGATAAGATAACATTATCAGTTTAAGTCGTTAACCTATAGGGAGGGGTTGCACAATCTCCCAAGCAAGGGGCTCATGACTAAAACGCACGATATAGTAAATGGTTGACCCAGGCGTTTCACTGAGTAGTTCGTATTGTGTGATGGTTCGGGTGCACGTGAGTGTAGCTCTGAAAAGAGCTGTTGTTGGTGACTGACGTTTCGACAACCTGTGCGAAAGTCAAGGTGGACAAATGCAACCTCTAGAAGTGGTCCCGCCGAGTCAGAAAAAACCGAAACGGACCTTTCCGTTTGACCTGCCGACCGAGATTTCCGGAATCTTTGGCGTCATGGAAAGCACCCTTAATTTCCACCCAGTTTCAGGCTCCTGACTGCGCTAGCGCCTAAACCTTTTGTTTTATTTCATGCATGCATGGAGTC
>JAHPZR010045319.1:10000-15299 GCA_019787425.1 Platygyra sinensis | reverse complement strand
ACTGCCTCCCAGGGGTTCTCCTCAGCTTGTTACGGGAACGTACCATTTGCTGAATTGCCTAGTTCCACCTCTCATGCAGCCTACAACAGGAACGGGAGGATGCGCGGGCGCCGTTCCCGAAAGGGTTAGGCAACAAGCCTAAGAAACACCCTAGTTTGCCATCATTCAGTAGTCATCTCAACGGATTTTATATACGACAAATGGCAAGCACCCTAATTGCCGGTTTGTTCTTTTCCAAAAGAAGCGAAAAATCAGTTTAAATTCGTTAAGGCAGACTATCTGATATCACTGCTAAACCTGAATGGCTATTTCGTCTCTTGTCGCGCTAATGATTGGCTCGAATACTTACTGTGACAAAAATTAAAAACTGAATTACTTATGTAGAGCAAATCTGATGCTTAAACATGCCGGACGCCAGCGTTTAAGGAGATTGTTATTAGCCCGATTTCGGTCGTCCTGAGAAGTACGGGAGCAGAGAAAGACCGGCAGAAATCAGGATTCACGTGAAGGAAAACATGCAAACACTAAAAAGTGCAGGATAATCACACATTTACCATTCCCACTAAATGCACAATGCTGAGGTTATTTATATACTGGTGGCAAAAAATTAAAACCTATATGTTGGTTCCTAGAGTATGGTTTCTACATGGAAATAAACTGTTTGAACTAAGTTTATTAATCAGCCTTTGTTTTTAGTCTGCTGTCAAATCGTGCAGGTTACTTGAGGAAAAGAGTTACATCGTTTGGCAAGAGACGTGTGTTGATAATGATATCAAAGTGCTTCCTGACACTGTGGTTAATATCTGGAAATCCAACTGGCACGCCAGAAACAGCTAGAGTGACCAGTAAGGGACTAAGAACAATCCTGTCGGCCTGTTGGTACCTTAACCATATTCATTATGTGAAGCGACTGGACCCAGGTAATGTATAACTCATCAGTTTTTTTTTTAATGTTGCTCAAAGGTTTTAATTTCATTTGTGTTATGGCTCAAGTGCTTTACCAGTCAAAAGCCCGGCATAGTCAATCGAACATTCGAAAATCGAACTGAATCGAGTTCAATCCTTGGATTGAGTTCGGCAGTGGAACAAAATCAAACGCCGTAACGGCTTTGGGTGAGTTTGATTTCCGAATCAATCGAATTAAATAGAACAAACCGAACTCAATCGACCTCAACCATTAGATCTCAACCGAATTTTGTTCGGGGAGTAAATTCGTCATGTTATGTGGTATGAAGAACACGAAAAGCACGAGTTTTATCGAGAGGTAACTATAGCATCCTACGCAGACATTCTTCGGGCTCGGCTCGTCACGCAGTCTTCCTCTCGTCCCCCTCCCCCCCCCCCCCCCCCCCATTCGTGGGAAGATTGCGTAACGAGACCAAAGAGCGTCTGCACAAGAGGCCAAAAACTTTTATTGATTTTTTTTAGTTTTGCAAAAATAAAGATTTCGAAGATCAAGTGTTAGGTTGAGTTCGATGTCTGATTTCATTTTGTATGCATTCGATTTCGTTCGATTGACTACACAGGACTAAAAGAATGCAAATGTGCTTCTTTCGGGAGTCGCAGGATAAGCTTTAAGGTCGGCACACACGATGGGACTGTCCCTGCGACTAGTCCCTGCAACAAGTCGCAGGGACTAGTCGCATCGTGTGAACTGGTCATTTTTGCCACAAAATCTAGTCGCAGGGACCAACATTTGGTCCCTGCGACTAGTCCCATGAATTCAAACTGGTTTGAATTCGTGGGACTAGTCGCAGGGACTAAAGTTGGTCCCTGCGACTAGATTTTGAAGCAGTTCACACGATGCGACCGGTCCCTGCGACTAGTCGCAGGGACTAGTTGCCAGTTCACACGATGCGACTAGTCCCTGCGACTTGTTGCAGGGACTAGTCGCAGGGACCAGTCCCATCGTATGTGCCGACCTTTAAAGCAAACAATGCATCCAGCTGTAAGAATTCGTCTCATAAAAAATCTGTTGAATAATGCCGAAACAGTATTCAGTTGTGCGTTTAGTTTAATCCATCAATCAATCGATCAATCTTTGTTTCTACTCATTCATTCTTGCTTAAAAAAAGCCACAATGTTCATTGAAATTATTAATAGTAAAAGTTAGAGTACTAGCTGCCTGGAATAACCATAAGGGATACCGGAGCCAGGCAGCCAGGTAAAGGAGCACTGCCACAGGTGTTTGCTGTTTTCAACTTCATTCGTTGCTGAAATCTTTACCTGGTGCCTTTACTCGTTCCCAAAATGCTCAAATGGACTAAAAGAAACATATCAAACGAATGGTGGCTCAGAGAGCAAACCATAATGAATTTCTGGCAATATTTTCAAGGGATGGCTTTAGAATTTGAAAAAACCGGCTAGTTTTTTCAAATTTCAATCCATTTCCATCCTTGCCATGCTAAGTGCTAGGCGGCAATAACTGGTTTCGGTGTAGTGATAAAGTCCTAGATAACAAAACCGCATCATTATTTTTGGGTTTCCATCGATGCAGGAACACATTTCGGCATTGTAAAATGACGCTAAAATACGGTGACAGTGCCCCTTTAACATCAGCATTAAATAGGAATCGTTTTTGTTTAACCATAATTGACTCATTGTGAGTCTTTCGACTTATAGCATGCGTGAAAGTTTGGAAGACGAATAGTATTTGTTTAATTGTACTTTACAAATTGCTTGGTGTTGTTGAAAGAATGATATTTTTGAATTTTATAAAACCTGCTCTTAAATCTTCTTTTTCGTAGTACTACTCGTGTGAGCCGACAGATTTTACTGGTAAGAACGTGTAGTTAATTTTTGTGTTATTGTAATTTTGTGTAAAATATACTATGAAAAAGAATCGTTTTAAGACAATAGCTTGCTGTTTCAAACCCCTATTTCTTTATGCGGACACAACAATCGTCATAAGTTTTATTCAAAACTTAGCAAATTGGGATCAATTGCAAATTCATTGATTTAACATCTTTTAGCTGGTTTTCCTTGTGGCAAATTTGATGTCTCAAGTAACTTAGTTTTTGATTATAACTGTTTGATTGGCTTTGGAATGCTGGTAAACTAGGGCCGTGTTTTTTAAGGTCGTGGTACATACAATTTTGAACTCTGACGTTTACCAAGATGTTTTCTACCCAGTGTCTGCGTACAAATCATGCACAATCACGCGGGTGAATACATACGGATTATGTTGCTTCTATGCAGTGTGCACAACTCATAAAAAGTCTTATAGCCTGCGTCGCAAGCGTTCCTGTAGGAAGAGCTTTTCCGCATTTTTTGCTCTCGCTCAATTTACCCGCGTGCGAGAACGCTTGCCACGTAGGCTAAAAATCTAAAGGAATATGTTAGTACTGTGTGATGTTGCACTTCACTTACTTTACATGGCGTGTCCCTTAGTGTGAATGATATGATATTTGAAGCATTTTTTTCCCTCCGGCACTCAATTTTTACGCCAGGGATTTGTCGCTGTTTACCTAGTTACAGAAGAAGATGAAGAATACGAGAGTAATTCCCCCATATTCCCACACTAATAAGTGTCAAGTTATATTTAGACATGAAACCCAGTTCTTCCCTGGATAATGTTTCCGCACGCGATATATAGCTCGTCTCGTGGAGGATGAAAATGCGTGGAAAACCGCGAGCTGTCCACGCGTCACAGGATTGGCTGTTTGCCGGTGTTTCCGAAACTAAGGCGGTCTACTGAAAAATGACTTGAGGAGAACGTTGACAATAATGTATATATGGGGGATTGACTGTCTCGTTCTTTTAATCGCTAGTACCTACTTCAAAGCTCATTTTCTCCAGTAACACTGTAGTGTTTGACGTTATTTCTGCAGGCACTGACAAACAAAAGGAGTTGGTGATCGGTGGAACTGGATGCATGTGGGGAGAATATGTTGATGGAGATAACATACTTCCTCGTACTTGGTGAGTTGTAAGCTCGGCACGCACCACGGGACGTCAAGCTAGGACACGATGAGCTATGATGTAGCGACAGTTTTCATTGTATTGTGCGACTTGCCCGTTTTTACCAAACAAAAAAAACAGTTTCTCGCATTGACGAAAGTTTGTCTCCGCGTCATTTTACATGAGGTTTAGCTGGTTTGAATTCGTGCGTCATATAGCAGGAACAAAATAACCTCAGTTGTTAATGCCACCTCGTGTGCATTGCTCTTTAAAACTGTTTCCGAAACAACGTAGTAATGAATCAATAACCACTTCGTGTGTAGAAATTTGATCACTGCCCCTGTAACATGTGTGCTATGAGTTCTTATGCGTACACACGAAGGAACATGTCGGCGCTTCACATCGCCGCAGCATGTACCCAAGTCACGGTGTGTGCCGACCTCAAATCCAACCTAAAGTGTCTAATTTACTGTTACTTTTCTTCGCCATCTACGGGAATAACATGACCAGCTCCTAGTTGGCTTAATAGCCCAGTTGGTAAAGCACTGCTCCGGTGCCGTAGTGGTCATGGGTTTGAATCACATTCAAGTCTGAATTTCTCAGGCTTTGCATGTTTTCACAGCTGCCTTTAAAGCTGTGTACATACTGTAATCTTTACATCTTTCGCCGCAGTTCAAAGAAATAATCTTTCATTTAGCCTTTTGAAAAATATTTATAGTTAGTTTGCAAACATGACATACACGCTTACTGCAATTTATCGTCTATTTGCCTTTTTTCGTTGCGTTGATTGTTGCTTTTTGAACACTTACCAGGCCTCGCGCTTTCGCGATAGGAGAGAGACTGTGGAGCAGTAAGGAGACCACCGATATAGATGATGCTAGTATGAGACTCTGGGAACACCGATGTCGTTACGTAAGGTATGACGTCATAACAAACTTTAACCTTGATTCCAGGCTCTTTCACTCTTATCCCCTCATTGACTCTATAAGCGAAGGAGAGAAAATAAAGAAGATAAAAGCAGGACACCGATACGCGATCGAGGTAGCACTCCCAGCACCAAAATTAAACGGGTGAAACTCGCACGTAAGACTAAGGTCTGTTAGGGTTTGTCTCCGAGTGTTCAGTGCTGCCCCTTTCTCTCGGATTGTTTCCATTTTTTAAACTTTTGTTTCCATTTTTTAAACTTTGTCGTCAAACGCCAAACTAAGTGAAGAACCATTTTAGCGAATTCCAGAGGATGGCCGCGATTACTTAATAGAGGTGGTCATTCAACAGTGCCTCTATTTACAGTATTAGCCAATAAGAGCTTGACCCGAGTGTAAAACAAACAACGTGGCAGCATCCACGAACGAAAGCCCTGTTTGTACTGATCTTTGTTATTTTATCTTTCAGACGTGGT
>JAHPZR010045319.1:0-2500 GCA_019787425.1 Platygyra sinensis | reverse complement strand
ATTAGCCTGCGTAGCAAGCGTTTCCGTGGAGCAAAGAGCGGAGGAAACGGGGTTTTCGGCGTTTTGCCCGCGCGAAAAATGGGGCGAGAGCCGAAAAACCCCGTTTCCATCGCTCTTTGCTCTACGGAAACGCTTGCTACGCAGGCTAGTCACTCATTTGTAAACATCCTTCAACTGAAGATGGATACTGAGCATCCGAAACATGTCTTGCAAATTCAAACGTTGTGCCGTTTGTTTTAAATGTTTGATTTCAATCTTACTGCTACGAAAATTTGGAAATATGTAGTGTTGTTTTCTTCTTCTATGCAGGTATTTACTGTACCAATCCTCAATCTGTACCAGTGTACTCAATCACGCGATCAACAAAGTGAAATTATGAACAAAGGAAAAAAAACTAAGCTGGACAATGAAAAGAAATGATGGTCAGTGTAAAGAAACCGTGGAAAATAGCAAACTCAATGACTTGGTCTCCGGGATGTGCGGATTGATTCTGCCCCCCTTACTCATTTATTCATTCATGCAATGCGTTTCGCAAGAGATATGGCTGGTAGCAAACACGGCAAATGCTAAAAAGCGTTCCCTGATGTAGTCCAGTCCCTGAACTCTCCTTTCTTCCCGCCCCATATAGGGGCTGAACCCGGGCGGGCGAAAGAAGAGTCCAGGATAACTTGCATGCGCATGCTCAGAACGCCGCCATTTTTTCCCCCCAAATCGGGGAAAAACCATATTTGGAAGTATTTTCCAGATTTGGCTTATGGCGCGATTTTCTGAATGATAATATACAAGCAACAATTTCTGCATTCAGATTGATTAAAAACATGTCAATTAATCCCAAATCAGTGGAATTTCACCAGTGCAACGCTAAACCACATTCGATTTGTTTTTTTATCACAAAATCAAAGATAACGAAAGAAATCTTTGCTAGGTTTTGTTGAAACTTGAAAACACCGACCCGGACTTGAAAGTGCAAGCCTGCATTATGCAAATAAGCTACTTGTACGCGTCAGACTTTCCTTTCAAAAACTTTTGCAAAATCGCTCAATATACAGAAACAATGCGAAAAAATGTTTGGGAAAAGAGTAATGACGCGTACTCGTTGTCGATAAGAGTATAGACCACGATAAACCATATTTCGATATTTTACGTTTTTATGTTTTTACGACAATATCAATGTCATAGAAAATGTTTTCTTTCAGAGCGCGAACTGAAAAAGACATTGCGCGACACATTGACGCGAGCGACGTTGTTGGGACCTAGTAATTTTTGATTGGTTTGTTCTGAGCATGCGCATGCAAGTGATCCTGGACTCTTCTTCCGCCCCCCGGGTTCAGCCTCTATATGGGGCGGGAAGAAAGGAGAGTTCAGGGACTGGACTATCCCTGATGTGGCTTGACGTAAGTAGCCTTACCTCAGGTTTGAACAATTGAGTATTTGTGGACACAGCAATTTACTTAAAAATTTATCATTTCTTGTTTGCTACAAAACCTGGCCTTTTCTGTTACGTCTTTACTAAACCTTTTTCTTCCCGTAAAAATGTCAAGTGAGTGTTTGGTGGGTAACTCACAAAATGTCCACGATCCGTCACAGATAAGAAACCTTTTTTCTTAGTTTTTGTTGCCGCAGATCACCTCAGAAGACAACTTCTACAGTGATATCACTGAAATTATCAAAGATCTTGATAAAGGTGGTCTTTAGGAAGTGTTGTAATAGTATGCTCCTGGTGTATCCTGGGATTCCTCGAGAGCTTTCGCAGCATCGTCATCAGTCTCCCCAGTCTTCTGCTTCAGAGTTGATTCCGCGGCCTTCACGTGTTTTGGAGGAATAGTTCCCAACAAACCTAAGGAAGAAGAACGTTTCACGGGGAGTGAATTTGTCGTATAAGCGTACAATCTGGATACGCTGTCCTCCAGGAATTCCTAAGGAAAACAGGTAACGAGTATCAATAATTAAATGATTTTAGTGCACCAAAGAAAGCCATGAATTTCTAATTGATTTCTCGTGCCACTGGTGCACGGGCTGATAATTATATCTAATAACAATAATAATAATAATAATAATAATAATAATAATAATAATAATAAAATGTTTCCTTTTTTTCACTTTTTACAATCTGATAAAACTTTGGGAATTGTAAATCTATTTTTGTGAATATTCGATGCCATCTCCAGCGAAAAAAGTTGCTTGATTTCAATGCTACTCCGGTTAACTTACATTGACGTTAGGACAGTAAAGTTTTTCCCGCCTGCTGAATCCTGATTGGTCAATTCAAATAACAGGCGCGCCAGGCGTATGTAGAGCTGAGCGAGGGCTATCCACGCCAAACACATTCCCGCTATATGATTAGCTGTTGCCTAATTCCCTTGTGATCTGTACAGCGTGGCAGTCGATCTAAAAATATACTTACCATATGGCTAATTGTGGTTTTCCTTAATGCTCACGCTGAGTTTCGGAAAGTAAGGTCCACTTCACCTTCCATACAAGTAAAACGGAAAGGTAGGCG
>JAHPZR010045314.1:0-18787 GCA_019787425.1 Platygyra sinensis | reverse complement strand
CTAATGTTAACGGCTCGTTAAGACGGTGTGCATCTTAATTGCTGTGTTTTTAGAGGCCTTTCAAATCGGCTGTTTTCCCAGTGAATCGAATGGTAGTAGTACAAGTTAGTGTGGAAAATGTTGTCGCCACAGACATGGAATTGGAAAAATTCGGATTTTCATAGGTGTGTTTGGAAAAACGATATACCTTTCTTGCAGGAAACTCCGTCTCCTTTGTAACCCCTCCGACAGAAACATTTTCCATTTATGCATCGGGCATGAGGATCACATTCAGCACACATATCCACTGCAAGTAAAAACAATTTTTGGCATTAATTTAAAAAATCAGTCAAAAGTAATAATATAGTAGTAATAATATGTATCGGCTCAAGTCGTTGAACACATACCACTGGAGGTAAACAGCCTATAGCTAAGTGGAATTAAGAAACGTTTAACTTTTGGGCTTTTCAGAATACTTAATGAAATACCCACAATAACTACCATCGCAACAACCGGCAGTTTTTTTTTTTTTTTGAACTAGAAAGGGTGCTTCATGCCCTCAAGTTCCTAGGGGCCTGTCTTGGGAGTATGGTCCAGGGTATTCTGAATTTTTTCGGTGGATTAGCCAACCTGGACTTTTTTTACCGAAACTTTACAAGCCTTCAAGTTCTTAAATATTCAGGTAAAGGGTCTGCCCTGTTTATGGCCCAAAGGAATTTTGAATTTGCCAACTAGAACTTGTCAAACCTCTACACTTTGAGCATGTGGCAGGGAGTCTTAAAGGTGTAATGAAAATGAGACGAATCGACATGAAATGCACGCTTTTGATACCATGTACATTTTATTCGACTCATCTCTGACCAAATGAACGTTCTTCATTTACTCCATGCAGTTGCATTACTTACCGTCACAGAACCTTCCTTTAAACCGAGGATTAGGGCAAATACAATCAAAGTCCTGGTTGACCCCTGTTTCTTTGCAGATTCCGCCATTGAGACAAGGATTTGGATGACACGCCGCTTTGGGTGGAGCTGTTGTGTTAAAAGAGAAAAATACAGGGGGCAGCCATGACAAATCATTGAGGACGGCACTTAACTATACTTGGTAATATGTAGCGCTTTAAGTTTATAAGATACTCCTAACAAGGTTTAAAGGCTAATTTTATTCAAGGAAGTCCATTCATAGTGATTTGTGTAACTCCACATCTCTGCAAAAGGTCAACTCTGCGCTAGGACAAGTGGTCTCTACCGACAGAGCCCTGCCAGTTTCTGTCTCTTTAGGCAAATAGGAATATTTCTCCTAACCCATGGATAAGGTCCTAGCCATCTCCGGGTTTTAAGTTATCAGAAGCAACTAAAATGAAAAATATACGTTCATACGTTCATACCAGTTGTAGGAGTAGTTTTCTTTTCACAGAGCCTGCCAGAGGTGTGTTCTGGGCAGACGCAATAGAATGTGTTTTTGCCTTCGATGCATGCTGCTCCATTCAAGCATTTGTTTGGAGAACAACTATTTGGAAGTTCAGAGGGATTCGTTGGAGGGGCCTCTGCAAAAAAAATTCAGTCAATCAAGCAGGCAAGCAGTCAATCGATCTATCAATCATTTTCAACCAATCAATACTGCGAAACCCCAAAATAATACTTATTCTCGCGTAAAATGCTTTCGCACCATGCCGGCGGCAATTTTGGGTATAAATACATTCAAAGATCGGGTAGACGAGAAATGAAACGTACAGCACTCAGTTACCTTTAGGTACCACTAAAACTTTTTTTAAGTTTAGAATTAAAATGAAATTTTGCTTTCAAACGAGGTTAGTGAGGTTAACGGTATGGAACATATACATAATTATAATTGTTATTATAAATTCACAACTCACTTGATAGTTCTTCCGGCTCAATGCATGTTATTCCGTCACCGGTGTAAGGGGGTCGACATTTACAAATTCCCTTGTCACAAAATGCATGTTTGTCACATTTAGCACACTTATCCTCTAGACAAAAGTAGAACCCAGGAACACAAAATTAGTATCTAAGCTGATAGAGGTGAATGCACGAAAATAATTCTACTAAGGCAATGTATCATTTATCTTGACCTGTAATCCTGTAGCAATATCCCCTACTTAAGCTTACTCCATTTGCAATTTATAACGAGTCAATGGGCAAACGATGTGTCTTAAAGGATATCTCTGAAAAATAATGAGTAACCCGGAAATTTTCATTTTAATTTTTCCACTTTTCGAGCATTGTACTACCTTGCAAAGAATACAAAGAAAAACACAAAAAAACAACAATAACAAAACAGGAGGATTGTCTTGTAAGGGCTTACCTGCACAAGTCGGACCTTCATACTCAACTGGGCAAACACATTTTACGTCGCCGTTGGTGAATTCACATTTTCCGCCGTTTTTGCAAGGATTCCTATTTTCACCGCTTTTTGGTAAACAGTAATTATCGACTGAAAAGTAGAAAAAAAGAAAAAAATTACCAATAATATTCTTCCTTTTCTGTTTAGACAGACTAGAAAATTAACTATGATTAATTAACCTTATATCCTGCGTTTGAAAGGTCATACAGTCGGTCCACGTTAGAGCGGTTTGTATGAGTGTCGAAATTAATCACACAACAAGTTTGGTTTTTGCTATGATTGTACTACGGCTCGAGGCTGGGTAAGCTACTTCGTAAGTAGTTTGTTTGGTTTTGGTTTTACGACACTCAATTGAAACCGCTCTAACAACACTAACAGAGTCAACATGATCTGACTGTAGAGGTTAAAAATGGCGATAGTAACATTTCAACTTAAAGGAATCTTACGTAAACAATTTGTGCCTTCCCATGGTGCTGCGCAAATACAGCGTGGTTCATTATTTGTGGATTCACATCTTCCTCCATTGTGGCACTTAAAATTGGAACACGGGTCATACTCTATGATTCAAAAGTAGGATATAAAGGATATCGTTAGGCAGGTTGTAAAACAGACCTTGGAAGTAGGTCAACGACCTTAGGCTGACTACAATGCTGTCGAGAATATAAGTGTTTGCATTCAATGCTATGTGAATGTAGTGATTTAATACTGAAAATAAAATCGCGTCGATCGGAATTTAAAAATAAGTTAACCAACGTTTCGTCGAATTTCACCAAACCACAGCGTAAGCGACATCATCTTTGTATTTCTAAAATCTCCTGATACAACGGAAAATAATGTTATCTGTAGTGGGCCTCTTATTTAACTACCCGTGATTGTCGCATTGGAAGATCGAAAGACCGGCATTAATCATCTATTTCCGCGTTTAACTCAAACATACCATGACAACGTCTTCCACTGTATCCCTTTGGACACTCGCACCACCAGTCAGCCTGATGTGAGTCAACGGCGTCCTCATCACGACAAGTGCCACCATTCTCACAGGGGTTGGGGTGGCATTGCGAGGTTTCTAAAAACGTAAGAATTACTTAAGTATAGCTTACTAGGGCCGGGATATCTGATTGCAATGAACTAATTGATTTTCGTCTTGATGACAGAACAGTTCAGTAATTACCCATTACGTAACTTTGGGGAGTGTGACGCCATGGTAATGGGCTAAGACACCCGTATTATGAGCACTCCTATTTGAGTTAAATTTGGAATGAATGTAAGTTCATAGGAGTCAGCCCTCTCTGTTCTTGATAGGACTACTTCTGTCACTTCTTTGTTTTTATTACTTATACATGAAGTTTGGGCCGAAACGTGAATAGACCGGGAAATGCCACGGATTCCCGATTTCTAGTATACTTAGAGACGGACATAAGTTATACTTAAAGTACTTACTTGGTCTGCATATTTTTCCGTCACCCGAGTATCCTTGTCTGCATACGCATTTACTGGAAATACAGACAGCATGATGATGACAGCCATTACAACTGCTTTCCTGGAAAAAATCTGCAAAGAAAACAAGGGAAATACCTTAATTAAGCGTGGATACTGAAACCGCGTTTGTAATGCATGTCTGTTAATGTTCATAAATAAAAGAGGAAGTGTATATACTTGAATTTCGTAATTTCTACCAGCGTTAATATTTATTCTGTGGTTTTGCTGCAAGCTTAGCCCTCCAAAAAACGAAAAAATCCTCTCAGCTCCGTAAATATTTTTAGGGAGTTTGGATTCTGCTCCACACAAAATTAAAAATAAATTAAAGGCTCATTAAAATGATTTAAGATCGAAGTAAAACTGTGTTTGAACTTACGCTCGCAGTGAGATCCACCTCGACCCTCGGGACACAAACAAGAGTAATCTTCTCCATCTGGTAGGCAATGGCCGCCAAAGAGGCAAGGGTTATTTGGCATGCAAGGTGATGTAGCGAGGGCAAGGGATTGGAAACTTCTTTCTGCAAACAAAGTATTAAGTTAAAAATGCTGTAGCATACTACATAAATTAAGAGCTAGCGAAAGTGCTTAAAACTACTTTCTTTGCTTTCCAATGCTGGAGGTGTCTAAACTGGAAGGTAAGTTTTCCTAATACATCGTAAAAAGTATGCATATACAGTGGAGCCTTTCTAATACGCATTGCAAAAGAGCAGAGGTGATTTTTCACATTATGGAGTCTTTCTTATTACAGAAGTAGAAATCATGTGAGGTTTGATTTATAAGCGATAAGGAGAACAATCTGCGATGTGCAGAGGCAAAGAGATGCCTGTGTTATGGAGGCGTCCGTATAAGGAGATATTCTATGGTATATCCGCTGCGTGTATGGCTTAACGCCTGAGACAAGTAACGCATTCATACCTGGGGACTCGTAATAATCAGTCCTGCAAACTCCCTTGATGCATATACCTGGACTTGGACAGTTACCACATGCAAGATCTGTTACCATGCAAGTCATGCAGGGATTTTGCAAAAAAGGTAATGCATTTCTTAGTAAGAACAGTGAGAACATAGCTAACTTAGGAAGAGAGGTGGCTGGAAGAATGGATTGGTTTTGATTCACAGCGGGGAGTTCACTAAGACTATGTATTATTCACTATGTATTCATTTATCATCGTTAGACGCCATTCAAAACATAGTGACCTGTACCAACAAAAGTAATAGTTTTATCTGCCAAGAAGATGAAGACTCGACTACCCTGTTCAAGGTTGTCGCAGTAAGTTTTGCTACACACAAAGTCATTATGATTCCTGATTCATGACCAATAAGATCGTGGTGCGGGGAACTGTTTTCAATCTTTGTCTAGTCAGTTTATGCACTTAATTAGGACAATGTAATTTCTGTCGCAGCTTACCCTCACAGCTGAGTCCTGTAAAGCCAGATGCACAGTAGCAAGAATATCTGGTCGGATCATAGACGTCAGCGATGCACGTAGCGCCATTTCGACAAGGATAACTATCACATGCGGTGCTTGATTCGCGAACTAATTAAAGGGAAGAGAAAAGTTTTGTATATCATATGGCCAGCTTCACTAGCGGACAAAATACACCAAATCGGCATATTGCACTATTTAAAGGTTTTTCTTTCCCGTGTTGAATTAATACCTTCACAGTTTATTCCATTGTATCCATCTTTGCAATTGCAGTTATAACCGCTCAGATCTTCTGTACAGACGCCCCCATTCTTACAGGGGTTGACTGGTAAACACTTCGATTCCTCTGTGAATAAAATGCCTCGGATTTTTAATATCAAGTTATGGAACATTTTTGAACAGTATAGCATAACACAAGTTCACTACTCATAGAAGTATAAAACAAGGAAAATGATAAAATTCAATGTATCGATCTATAATGTGACATTTTATGACCATTAAACATGCGAGCTACTACTCCGCTTTACGCTGACAACAGATGTTTGGTGAGAACAGTAGAATGTCTTTTCAACTGGCTATTTATAGCAAGGTAAATAATATATCATACAGACATATGGGATTTACTCACGTTCGCAATTTTTACCCATGAAGCCAGCCGCGCAAGAACACACATAACTTTCAATGTTCTCAGTGCACACTCCTCCGTTTTTGCATGGGTTGGGCTCACACTTGCTTTCCACTAAGATACGATATATACACTTTAGGAAACACTTTTTAAAACTATAAAGGTTGCTTTAAAAGCTATAGAAATCCATCCCAACGTAGATTAAGCTCACGCGCAATACCCCGATTTTACTGACACAATGCAACTTCATAATTTCACCCGTTTCTTTCTTTTTAGCCTGATATTTTTCAGTTTGGTTGACAGAAGGGGTAAACGAAGACAGATTTTTCGAAGGAAGGACCGTATCGTAACAGTGTAAGTAACCAAAATAGTTAATTTATTCGGGAGTTCATGTACAGAGTTGATTAACAAAAAATGTTCTATATTAAAAAAATAGACTTAGGCCCTGTCATCACTACCCCAGAGTAAATTTGAAAACGGAGGTTTTACTCTGAAAACTGATTAATTAACTTTTTTCCGTCCACACTACACCGGAAGCATTTCAAAACGCAACGACCACGGGTCTTTTTGCTTTTGTGTTGGTCCTCGAGGAGAATTTCATCAATTCAAGGGAATATCATGATTACTTTAACATCATCACTTACGAAAAGCTTCCTTTTTACAATGTTTTTGTCCGCCCTAATAACGCAAAGCCTGACTTTACAATTTTTTCTGCTTTAAAGAACGTTCTACACAAATTTTCCTTTCCTGACGGAGTGGTGTGGATGGAAAGCCTAAGAAGAGAAATGTTAGCCCCGTATTTAAATTCGTTCGGCGTAGTCTGCAGTGAAAATTTGTCAATGCAACTAGTTTATTTAGTTAACAAAACTTATCATTTCAAAACATTTCAAAACTCGAACAAACAGGGAGAGAACAGTTATCTCCTTACTGTCGCAAGCCTTTCCGTGGAAGCCTGTGTGACAGGTGCATTCGAAATCGTCAGGAAGCTCCGTGCATTTGCCAAAGTTCTTGCATGGATTTGGCATGCATTTACTTTGAACTAAAAGGTATGCAACAACAAGACATTAGATACTTCTTACCGAATGATACGTATTTGACTTTCAGGCCTGTCTACGACCTCATTGCAACATAATTATCTTGGAAAGTAGTTAAGTTACCTATGCAGACTTCGTCAAAATGAATAGTAATTAAAATAAACCCATTGTTTGAGTTTTTTTAACCATGCAGCAATGAGGCATGTAAATCCAAGTCCAATACTGCTACTTTCTTCACGTCGAAACTTTTCCATGATTTTCACATAGACATCACTCTAACCGGGAAGCAGTCTGGTATTCATCAAATGGTATCAGTTAAAAGTTGAAAGAGATTGATTAAAGACTCAATTTACCTTGGCATCTGTCTCCCTTGTATCCCAATGGACAAATACATTTAAATTCAGTGACCACCGCTGTACAAGTACCTCCATTTCTGCACGGATTAACACCGCAAGGATCAATTACTGCAAACATATATAAATAAAGTAACAGAGCAATGGGACCAATGCTATTAAGGGAATGGAATACTTTAAGAATGATTTCGAGAGTAGCTAGCCTCCAACGCACACGCTCTTAGGGCTCGTCACGCGTTCCTCCGCACGAAGGAGGGAACGTGTGACAAGCCTAAGAGCGTCTGTGTGGGAGGCTAGAAGGTAGCTTATCGTTTATTCGATACCTTAAAATAGCCAGTCTGAAACTAAAAGCAACACATTTGTTCCCAGCAGTGTTTAAACATTGAGCAAGGACTTTTATGTTTTTGTTCAAAGCGCTGTTGTAATGAAGTGTCGTGTTTTACGTATAGTAGAATACTTTATTTATTCATTCTTTCAACGATGCCTTAGAATGGAGAAAGGCCTCTGTCGAATCGTCTATTTAACTACCCTAAAAGACTTGAGCCAACTTGAACCGTTTAATAACTCCTTTAGTGTTAACGATAGACCAATTTGAATCCTTTTACGGTTTTCACAAGTAAGTAGATTTATCTAAGACTCACATGGGCTGGATAATTCTCTGTGATGCACGATAAGGAATGGTGGAGGCCTCGGAATGAGAGGCATAGAAACAGGTTGAAGTGGTAACGGCGCTGGGTGATGGACAAGAACAACCTTGGGAGGTCCGTTCACTGGCACTGGGACAGGGGTGTGGACCGGTGTGTTTACAACTATCACACGGTCACCACGATGAGCTGGCCCAGAAATAAAAGGCGGCAGTGGTTCTTGTCCAAATGGCCCAACTGGACCTAGAACTCCTCTGCTTCCAAAGCCACCGAGCGCTGGGTAACCCTCTCTGTTTCCATCTTTAAAAATCACCGGAGAAGTAAGATATCTGTGTATGGGAGCACTGGGGTAACGGTGCTGAGCAGGCAAAAACTTGTGGACAGCTGGAGCAAAGTAGTGGGTTGAGTGAAGCACCCGTTGCTGTGGTCTGGCAGCCATAGGATCTGCAAAGAAACTATCAGTGTTTTCAGCTAGCCGCATGCCTTCATCAGATATTCCCATGGTATTTCCATTGCCGAGCGCACTAAAGCGGTTAGCATTTGTGATTCCTCCAGATATTCGTTGCCGTTTCTTTTCCTTCGAGATATCTATGTCGATAGGCTCTTTAGAATCAAATGTAATAAAGTTGTGCTTTGGCGAATTCATCTTCCATGGGCGTGATCTTTGTACTTTTAATCTTACCCTGTTTCGAGACCGTTTAATAAGACCGTCCTCATCCCGTACTGTCCCGTTAGAGAATTTCAAATCCCAGCGCTCAGGAAGCGATGATGCATTAAAATGATCAGGGATTTTTCTCCTTTGCTGATGCTCTTTGTTTTAGTTTCCTTTCGCGAGTAGCTTCCTCCCAGTTTGTCAAATGTTGCATAAGATATTGTGGGCGCCGAACTTTTCTCATTTATTTTGCTAGTAGAAGTAGTATTTTTAGTCGAATTAGAGTCAAGGTTGTCTCTTTTTTTCAGTTTACTCTCCTTGAAATCATTTCCTCCTCTGGAGAAATGTGATAAATGTTGTTTAGAATATAGTTGGAGATTATTATGTCTTCGAAGAGAGTGGAATGGTTTCACGACGATTCTTTGAATGTGTACTTTTGTTTTCTCTTTTCTCGTCATGCGATCCAACAATGTGACTTCCACTGAACCAGCGAACAATGCCAAACCTAACCACACTAACACTGTAGCCCAAGCCATGAGCCTCGTGACTTTCGTCAAAGATAGTCTAACGTTACATGTATACTCTTATATCTCCGCCATTTCCAAGTTTTGCTTTTGCTTACTTCTCGTAAGGTTATGTATAATGCATCACAGTCAATTGTTTGAAGGTCCGCATGACATCATTGTTTATCGACATGCCCTATTACTCTTATTGCCTATCGAAGTGCCTCATACTTTAGTTAAGTGATAGCAACATAGCAGGCTACGGAAGATGAACAAATAATTCAAACGTTTTTTTACTACAGATGGCTACCTTGGAGTTGTTAGGTTGCCGCTATGTTTGCTGTTTCACGATATCAGTGTTTGTTTGTTCTCTAGTGTTTGCAAACATAGCGGCAACCTAACAACTCCAAGGTAGCCATCTGTAGTAAAAAAACGTTTGAATTATTTGTTCATCTTCCGTAGCCTGCTATGTTGCTATCACTTAACTAAAGTATGAGGCACTTCGATAGGCAATAAGAGTAATAGGGCATGTCGATAAACAATGATGTCATGCGGACCTTCAAACAATTGACTGTGATGCATTATACATAACCTTACGAGAAGTAAGCAAAAGCAAAACTTGGAAATGGCGGAGATATAAGAGTATACATGTAACGTTAGACTATCTTTGACGAAAGTCACGAGGCTCATGGCTTGGGCTACAGTGTTAGTGTGGTTAGGTTTGGCATTGTTCGCTGGTTCAGTGGAAGTCACATTGTTGGATCGCATGACGAGAAAAGAGAAAACAAAAGTACACATTCAAAGAATCGTCGTGAAACCATTCCACTCTCTTCGAAGACATAATAATCTCCAACTATATTCTAAACAACATTTATCACATTTCTCCAGAGGAGGAAATGATTTCAAGGAGAGTAAACTGAAAAAAAGAGACAACCTTGACTCTAATTCGACTAAAAATACTACTTCTACTAGCAAAATAAATGAGAAAAGTTCGGCGCCCACAATATCTTATGCAACATTTGACAAACTGGGAGGAAGCTACTCGCGAAAGGAAACTAAAACAAAGAGCATCAGCAAAGGAGAAAAATCCCTGATCATTTTAATGCATCATCGCTTCCTGAGCGCTGGGATTTGAAATTCTCTAACGGGACAGTACGGGATGAGGACGGTCTTATTAAACGGTCTCGAAACAGGGTAAGATTAAAAGTACAAAGATCACGCCCATGGAAGATGAATTCGCCAAAGCACAACTTTATTACATTTGATTCTAAAGAGCCTATCGACATAGATATCTCGAAGGAAAAGAAACGGCAACGAATATCTGGAGGAATCACAAATGCTAACCGCTTTAGTGCGCTCGGCAATGGAAATACCATGGGAATATCTGATGAAGGCATGCGGCTAGCTGAAAACACTGATAGTTTCTTTGCAGATCCTATGGCTGCCAGACCACAGCAACGGGTGCTTCACTCAACCCACTACTTTGCTCCAGCTGTCCACAAGTTTTTGCCTGCTCAGCACCGTTACCCCAGTGCTCCCATACACAGATATCTTACTTCTCCGGTGATTTTTAAAGATGGAAACAGAGAGGGTTACCCAGCGCTCGGTGGCTTTGGAAGCAGAGGAGTTCTAGGTCCAGTTGGGCCATTTGGACAAGAACCACTGCCGCCTTTTATTTCTGGGCCAGCTCATCGTGGTGACCGTGTGATAGTTGTAAACACACCGGTCCACACCCCTGTCCCAGTGCCAGTGAACGGACCTCCCAAGGTTGTTCTTGTCCATCACCCAGCGCCGTTACCACTTCAACCTGTTTCTATGCCTCTCATTCCGAGGCCTCCACCATTCCTTATCGTGCATCACAGAGAATTATCCAGCCCATGTGAGTCTTAGATAAATCTACTTACTTGTGAAAACCGTAAAAGGATTCAAATTGGTCTATCGTTAACACTAAAGGAGTTATTAAACGGTTCAAGTTGGCTCAAGTCTTTTAGGGTAGTTAAATAGACGATTCGACAGAGGCCTTTCTCCATTCTAAGGCATCGTTGAAAGAATGAATAAATAAAGTATTCTACTATACGTAAAACACGACACTTCATTACAACAGCGCTTTGAACAAAAACATAAAAGTCCTTGCTCAATGTTTAAACACTGCTGGGAACAAATGTGTTGCTTTTAGTTTCAGACTGGCTATTTTAAGGTATCGAATAAACGATAAGCTACCTTCTAGCCTCCCACACAGACGCTCTTAGGCTTGTCACACGTTCCCTCCTTCGTGCGGAGGAACGCGTGACGAGCCCTAAGAGCGTGTGCGTTGGAGGCTAGCTACTCTCGAAATCATTCTTAAAGTATTCCATTCCCTTAATAGCATTGGTCCCATTGCTCTGTTACTTTATTTATATATGTTTGCAGTAATTGATCCTTGCGGTGTTAATCCGTGCAGAAATGGAGGTACTTGTACAGCGGTGGTCACTGAATTTAAATGTATTTGTCCATTGGGATACAAGGGAGACAGATGCCAAGGTAAATTGAGTCTTTAATCAATCTCTTTCAACTTTTAACTGATACCATTTGATGAATACCAGACTGCTTCCCGGTTAGAGTGATGTCTATGTGAAAATCATGGAAAAGTTTCGACGTGAAGAAAGTAGCAGTATTGGACTTGGATTTACATGCCTCATTGCTGCATGGTTAAAAAAACTCAAACAATGGGTTTATTTTAATTACTATTCATTTTGACGAAGTCTGCATAGGTAACTTAACTACTTTCCAAGATAATTATGTTGCAATGAGGTCGTAGACAGGCCTGAAAGTCAAATACGTATCATTCGGTAAGAAGTATCTAATGTCTTGTTGTTGCATACCTTTTAGTTCAAAGTAAATGCATGCCAAATCCATGCAAGAACTTTGGCAAATGCACGGAGCTTCCTGACGATTTCGAATGCACCTGTCACACAGGCTTCCACGGAAAGGCTTGCGACAGTAAGGAGATAACTGTTCTCTCCCTGTTTGTTCGAGTTTTGAAATGTTTTGAAATGATAAGTTTTGTTAACTAAATAAACTAGTTGCATTGACAAATTTTCACTGCAGACTACGCCGAACGAATTTAAATACGGGGCTAACATTTCTCTTCTTAGGCTTTCCATCCACACCACTCCGTCAGGAAAGGAAAATTTGTGTAGAACGTTCTTTAAAGCAGAAAAAATTGTAAAGTCAGGCTTTGCGTTATTAGGGCGGACAAAAACATTGTAAAAAGGAAGCTTTTCGTAAGTGATGATGTTAAAGTAATCATGATATTCCCTTGAATTGATGAAATTCTCCTCGAGGACCAACACAAAAGCAAAAAGACCCGTGGTCGTTGCGTTTTGAAATGCTTCCGGTGTAGTGTGGACGGAAAAAAGTTAATTAATCAGTTTTCAGAGTAAAACCTCCGTTTTCAAATTTACTCTGGGGTAGTGATGACAGGGCCTAAGTCTATTTTTTTAATATAGAACATTTTTTGTTAATCAACTCTGTACATGAACTCCCGAATAAATTAACTATTTTGGTTACTTACACTGTTACGATACGGTCCTTCCTTCGAAAAATCTGTCTTCGTTTACCCCTTCTGTCAACCAAACTGAAAAATATCAGGCTAAAAAGAAAGAAACGGGTGAAATTATGAAGTTGCATTGTGTCAGTAAAATCGGGGTATTGCGCGTGAGCTTAATCTACGTTGGGATGGATTTCTATAGCTTTTAAAGCAACCTTTATAGTTTTAAAAAGTGTTTCCTAAAGTGTATATATCGTATCTTAGTGGAAAGCAAGTGTGAGCCCAACCCATGCAAAAACGGAGGAGTGTGCACTGAGAACATTGAAAGTTATGTGTGTTCTTGCGCGGCTGGCTTCATGGGTAAAAATTGCGAACGTGAGTAAATCCCATATGTCTGTATGATATATTATTTACCTTGCTATAAATAGCCAGTTGAAAAGACATTCTACTGTTCTCACCAAACATCTGTTGTCAGCGTAAAGCGGAGTAGTAGCTCGCATGTTTAATGGTCATAAAATGTCACATTATAGATCGATACATTGAATTTTATCATTTTCCTTGTTTTATACTTCTATGAGTAGTGAACTTGTGTTATGCTATACTGTTCAAAAATGTTCCATAACTTGATATTAAAAATCCGAGGCATTTTATTCACAGAGGAATCGAAGTGTTTACCAGTCAACCCCTGTAAGAATGGGGGCGTCTGTACAGAAGATCTGAGCGGTTATAACTGCAATTGCAAAGATGGATACAATGGAATAAACTGTGAAGGTATTAATTCAACACGGGAAAGAAAAACCTTTAAATAGTGCAATATGCCGATTTGGTGTATTTTGTCCGCTAGTGAAGCTGGCCATATGATATACAAAACTTTTCTCTTCCCTTTAATTAGTTCGCGAATCAAGCACCGCATGTGATAGTTATCCTTGTCGAAATGGCGCTACGTGCATCGCTGACGTCTATGATCCGACCAGATATTCTTGCTACTGTGCATCTGGCTTTACAGGACTCAGCTGTGAGGGTAAGCTGCGACAGAAATTACATTGTCCTAATTAAGTGCATAAACTGACTAGACAAAGATTGAAAACAGTTCCCCGCACCACGATCTTATTGGTCATGAATCAGGAATCATAATGACTTTGTGTGTAGCAAAACTTACTGCGACAACCTTGAACAGGGTAGTCGAGTCTTCATCTTCTTGGCAGATAAAACTATTACTTTTGTTGGTACAGGTCACTATGTTTTGAATGGCGTCTAACGATGATAAATGAATACATAGTGAATAATACATAGTCTTAGTGAACTCCCCGCTGTGAATCAAAACCAATCCATTCTTCCAGCCACCTCTCTTCCTAAGTTAGCTATGTTCTCACTGTTCTTACTAAGAAATGCATTACCTTTTTTGCAAAATCCCTGCATGACTTGCATGGTAACAGATCTTGCATGTGGTAACTGTCCAAGTCCAGGTATATGCATCAAGGGAGTTTGCAGGACTGATTATTACGAGTCCCCAGGTATGAATGCGTTACTTGTCTCAGGCGTTAAGCCATACACGCAGCGGATATACCATAGAATATCTCCTTATACGGACGCCTCCATAACACAGGCATCTCTTTGCCTCTGCACATCGCAGATTGTTCTCCTTATCGCTTATAAATCAAACCTCACATGATTTCTACTTCTGTAATAAGAAAGACTCCATAATGTGAAAAATCACCTCTGCTCTTTTGCAATGCGTATTAGAAAGGCTCCACTGTATATGCATACTTTTTACGATGTATTAGGAAAACTTACCTTCCAGTTTAGACACCTCCAGCATTGGAAAGCAAAGAAAGTAGTTTTAAGCACTTTCGCTAGCTCTTAATTTATGTAGTATGCTACAGCATTTTTAACTTAATACTTTGTTTGCAGAAAGAAGTTTCCAATCCCTTGCCCTCGCTACATCACCTTGCATGCCAAATAACCCTTGCCTCTTTGGCGGCCATTGCCTACCAGATGGAGAAGATTACTCTTGTTTGTGTCCCGAGGGTCGAGGTGGATCTCACTGCGAGCGTAAGTTCAAACACAGTTTTACTTCGATCTTAAATCATTTTAATGAGCCTTTAATTTATTTTTAATTTTGTGTGGAGCAGAATCCAAACTCCCTAAAAATATTTACGGAGCTGAGAGGATTTTTTCGTTTTTTGGAGGGCTAAGCTTGCAGCAAAACCACAGAATAAATATTAACGCTGGTAGAAATTACGAAATTCAAGTATATACACTTCCTCTTTTATTTATGAACATTAACAGACATGCATTACAAACGCGGTTTCAGTATCCACGCTTAATTAAGGTATTTCCCTTGTTTTCTTTGCAGATTTTTTCCAGGAAAGCAGTTGTAATGGCTGTCATCATCATGCTGTCTGTATTTCCAGTAAATGCGTATGCAGACAAGGATACTCGGGTGACGGAAAAATATGCAGACCAAGTAAGTACTTTAAGTATAACTTATGTCCGTCTCTAAGTATACTAGAAATCGGGAATCCGTGGCATTTCCCGGTCTATTCACGTTTCGGCCCAAACTTCATGTATAAGTAATAAAAACAAAGAAGTGACAGAAGTAGTCCTATCAAGAACAGAGAGGGCTGACTCCTATGAACTTACATTCATTCCAAATTTAACTCAAATAGGAGTGCTCATAATACGGGTGTCTTAGCCCATTACCATGGCGTCACACTCCCCAAAGTTACGTAATGGGTAATTACTGAACTGTTCTGTCATCAAGACGAAAATCAATTAGTTCATTGCAATCAGATATCCCGGCCCTAGTAAGCTATACTTAAGTAATTCTTACGTTTTTAGAAACCTCGCAATGCCACCCCAACCCCTGTGAGAATGGTGGCACTTGTCGTGATGAGGACGCCGTTGACTCACATCAGGCTGACTGGTGGTGCGAGTGTCCAAAGGGATACAGTGGAAGACGTTGTCATGGTATGTTTGAGTTAAACGCGGAAATAGATGATTAATGCCGGTCTTTCGATCTTCCAATGCGACAATCACGGGTAGTTAAATAAGAGGCCCACTACAGATAACATTATTTTCCGTTGTATCAGGAGATTTTAGAAATACAAAGATGATGTCGCTTACGCTGTGGTTTGGTGAAATTCGACGAAACGTTGGTTAACTTATTTTTAAATTCCGATCGACGCGATTTTATTTTCAGTATTAAATCACTACATTCACATAGCATTGAATGCAAACACTTATATTCTCGACAGCATTGTAGTCAGCCTAAGGTCGTTGACCTACTTCCAAGGTCTGTTTTACAACCTGCCTAACGATATCCTTTATATCCTACTTTTGAATCATAGAGTATGACCCGTGTTCCAATTTTAAGTGCCACAATGGAGGAAGATGTGAATCCACAAATAATGAACCACGCTGTATTTGCGCAGCACCATGGGAAGGCACAAATTGTTTACGTAAGATTCCTTTAAGTTGAAATGTTACTATCGCCATTTTTAACCTCTACAGTCAGATCATGTTGACTCTGTTAGTGTTGTTAGAGCGGTTTCAATTGAGTGTCGTAAAACCAAAACCAAACAAACTACTTACGAAGTAGCTTACCCAGCCTCGAGCCGTAGTACAATCATAGCAAAAACCAAACTTGTTGTGTGATTAATTTCGACACTCATACAAACCGCTCTAACGTGGACCGACTGTATGACCTTTCAAACGCAGGATATAAGGTTAATTAATCATAGTTAATTTTCTAGTCTGTCTAAACAGAAAAGGAAGAATATTATTGGTAATTTTTTTCTTTTTTTCTACTTTTCAGTCGATAATTACTGTTTACCAAAAAGCGGTGAAAATAGGAATCCTTGCAAAAACGGCGGAAAATGTGAATTCACCAACGGCGACGTAAAATGTGTTTGCCCAGTTGAGTATGAAGGTCCGACTTGTGCAGGTAAGCCCTTACAAGACAATCCTCCTGTTTTGTTATTGTTGTTTTTTTGTGTTTTTCTTTGTATTCTTTGCAAGGTAGTACAATGCTCGAAAAGTGGAAAAATTAAAATGAAAATTTCCGGGTTACTCATTATTTTTCAGAGATATCCTTTAAGACACATCGTTTGCCCATTGACTCGTTATAAATTGCAAATGGAGTAAGCTTAAGTAGGGGATATTGCTACAGGATTACAGGTCAAGATAAATGATACATTGCCTTAGTAGAATTATTTTCGTGCATTCACCTCTATCAGCTTAGATACTAATTTTGTGTTCCTGGGTTCTACTTTTGTCTAGAGGATAAGTGTGCTAAATGTGACAAACATGCATTTTGTGACAAGGGAATTTGTAAATGTCGACCCCCTTACACCGGTGACGGAATAACATGCATTGAGCCGGAAGAACTATCAAGTGAGTTGTGAATTTATAATAACAATTATAATTATGTATATGTTCCATACCGTTAACCTCACTAACCTCGTTTGAAAGCAAAATTTCATTTTAATTCTAAACTTAAAAAAAGTTTTAGTGGTACCTAAAGGTAACTGAGTGCTGTACGTTTCATTTCTCGTCTACCCGATCTTTGAATGTATTTATACCCAAAATTGCCGCCGGCATGGTGCGAAAGCATTTTACGCGAGAATAAGTATTATTTTGGGGTTTCGCAGTATTGATTGGTTGAAAATGATTGATAGATCGATTGACTGCTTGCCTGCTTGATTGACTGAATTTTTTTTGCAGAGGCCCCTCCAACGAATCCCTCTGAACTTCCAAATAGTTGTTCTCCAAACAAATGCTTGAATGGAGCAGCATGCATCGAAGGCAAAAACACATTCTATTGCGTCTGCCCAGAACACACCTCTGGCAGGCTCTGTGAAAAGAAAACTACTCCTACAACTGGTATGAACGTATGAACGTATATTTTTCATTTTAGTTGCTTCTGATAACTTAAAACCCGGAGATGGCTAGGACCTTATCCATGGGTTAGGAGAAATATTCCTATTTGCCTAAAGAGACAGAAACTGGCAGGGCTCTGTCGGTAGAGACCACTTGTCCTAGCGCAGAGTTGACCTTTTGCAGAGATGTGGAGTTACACAAATCACTATGAATGGACTTCCTTGAATAAAATTAGCCTTTAAACCTTGTTAGGAGTATCTTATAAACTTAAAGCGCTACATATTACCAAGTATAGTTAAGTGCCGTCCTCAATGATTTGTCATGGCTGCCCCCTGTATTTTTCTCTTTTAACACAACAGCTCCACCCAAAGCGGCGTGTCATCCAAATCCTTGTCTCAATGGCGGAATCTGCAAAGAAACAGGGGTCAACCAGGACTTTGATTGTATTTGCCCTAATCCTCGGTTTAAAGGAAGGTTCTGTGACGGTAAGTAATGCAACTGCATGGAGTAAATGAAGAACGTTCATTTGGTCAGAGATGAGTCGAATAAAATGTACATGGTATCAAAAGCGTGCATTTCATGTCGATTCGTCTCATTTTCATTACACCTTTAAGACTCCCTGCCACATGCTCAAAGTGTAGAGGTTTGACAAGTTCTAGTTGGCAAATTCAAAATTCCTTTGGGCCATAAACAGGGCAGACCCTTTACCTGAATATTTAAGAACTTGAAGGCTTGTAAAGTTTCGGTAAAAAAAGTCCAGGTTGGCTAATCCACCGAAAAAATTCAGAATACCCTGGACCATACTCCCAAGACAGGCCCCTAGGAACTTGAGGGCATGAAGCACCCTTTCTAGTTCAAAAAAAAAAAAAAACTGCCGGTTGTTGCGATGGTAGTTATTGTGGGTATTTCATTAAGTATTCTGAAAAGCCCAAAAGTTAAACGTTTCTTAATTCCACTTAGCTATAGGCTGTTTACCTCCAGTGGTATGTGTTCAACGACTTGAGCCGATACATATTATTACTACTATATTATTACTTTTGACTGATTTTTTAAATTAATGCCAAAAATTGTTTTTACTTGCAGTGGATATGTGTGCTGAATGTGATCCTCATGCCCGATGCATAAATGGAAAATGTTTCTGTCGGAGGGGTTACAAAGGAGACGGAGTTTCCTGCAAGAAAGGTATATCGTTTTTCCAAACACACCTATGAAAATCCGAATTTTTCCAATTCCATGTCTGTGGCGACAACATTTTCCACACTAACTTGTACTACTACCATTCGATTCACTGGGAAAACAGCCGATTTGAAAGGCTCTAA
>JAHPZR010045313.1:0-5000 GCA_019787425.1 Platygyra sinensis | reverse complement strand
ACCTTAAACTAAGCAAACAAACTGTAAAACAGCCTATATATATGGTGATTTATGAAAAACTTTAGATCTACATGTATGTATTTTAATGAATGTTTAATTCAACCTTTTCTCAGAGTCCTTCCTTTTTCTGCAAGACTGAGACTCTGAAAATGATTTCAAGGCCTGTAGTTATTGTGTTTTTCCATGCAATTGTTTTTATTAGTTTGTGTTGTTTTTTTTCGTTAGATGTTCCAGATGGAAACAAGTTTACAGTGCAAAACACAGGAAATCACTAGAGGAGCCCTCCAATGATGTAAATACATTGTACAAACTGTGAAACTAATAATTAAATAAAATGTTTTCTTTTTACTGTAATAAATGTTTACAATCATGCAATATTAAACACAAAAGTAAAACAACTTCAGTTTGAGTAAACTAGCCTGATGCTTGTGAAAATCAAAAGGGAATCACAGTCACAATTAAGTTCAAAGTTAAAGTGGTAAAAATAAACATTTTGCTAACATAAATTGTACAATTAGCTGCTACTGACAGTAATTGGACCAATTGGAGTACAATTCAGGGAGTAATCGGACAAGAAAATTCAAAAGTCTGATGAGCATGAAGCACAAGGGCAATTGAAATTATGAACACATATAACTCCTGTTATTAAATCCATTTTGAAATCACTGGTTATCCTTCCAATGTGATTGGTTCTCAGCAGTGCGATTTATTCATGAATCACACTATCTTTTCTCTAAATTGCATCTTTTTCTCAGCCATTGAGAATGGAACAGTGAAACAAAACAACCAATTAGATTTTAATGCTGTTTAAATAGACTAACCAATCACATTGCAGGAAAAGGAAAGACAAAAAGGCCATTGTTTGGCAAATTTGGCTATTAAATTATGTGATTTCAAAATGGATATTGAACTTCGGGTTGTGTAATTTTGGTCTGAAATTATACTTGTGATTTCAAATCGAACTCGTGCTGCACGCTCCCTTGATTGTGAAATCACATGTATAATTTCAGACTACATGTACATGTAAATTGCACTCCACTCAGTTCAATTACCATTATGAACTGCACGCCATAAGGTCTAGTTACTAATTATTAATGGTATCAATAAATACAAAATTGTGAAAGTAAGAAAACTCTTTTGAAAACTTCTTTTGAGCAAAAAGATTACATGTTCTTTTAAGTGCCTCCCATAACTGTATGAAATAAAGAAGAAAGCCGTCAAAGCATGCATACTGTATAAACTGATGTACTAAAGGCAGAGGTATCCAATCACAGGTATCCAATTATACAGCACGTAACGTAGCAATAACTGAATACCTGTTATTGGACACCCAATAGTATGTAATCACACAGGGGTTAAAATACATGAAAATTTGACTCACAGAGAACCAATCATAACTGAGAGTTTTGGTATACAACTTGGATATGATTAAGGCGATTACTGGTAACTGCAGTAGTAAGTTTGTAAAGAGGATGTTTCAAGCATTCAGGCTAGAAGTGGAGATTTGTAATGTGGCAAATTCTTTTAACTGGTTTCTTAAATTCTAAAAGCTGTACCGACAATAGTAGATGTACCCTTGCAGGAATGTAGTATACTTTAAGTATACTTTTACACAACTAGAAAAGTATACTTAATTTGTACTTAAAGTGTACTTTAAGTATACTTAGAGAAGTATACTTAAAGTAGTATACTTTTGGTCACCTAAAAAGTATACTTCAAGTATACTTTATCTGAAGTATAATTAACAAAAATTATACTTTAAGTATACTTTATGCACACTCATGTAAATGCACGAGTTGACTAAAAACACTGAATTTGCTATACTGATGCATAGTTATACTTACAGCTTTTTGACCATGAAAATATGTAATGTAAAGTTAACAAATCAAATGTGGTTTAGCATTGTCTGCACTCTTATTGACAGAAAGTACACTCATAGTGGTGGTCAAAATGTTATGGATTCAGGAGATGCAATATTAACCTTCATTACACTTATTGAAAGTTAAAATTCATATAATTTTTGGTCAGTATCCAAAGGAGGAGCCCACACTAGATCAAAGACTAGCTGGAAAATCCTATTTCTGCTCAAAATTGATTTATTTGCTAAATTTCAAGGTTTCTCTAATATGGCATACATACATGTATTTACCCAACTAACAATGGTGGTAAACTTCTTTTATGACTGTTTGGGATTTCGGTGTTTCTCCTAAAACAATAATATAATATTATTAAGGAACCCCTGGGTAAGGAAACCCATGCTTATTACACTGTAAAACTTGGCATTCTTAATTAATTATTGTTCAACATCTCGTGCTAACAATAAGCTCAATATATAGGCTTATCGAGTGTATAAAGCTTTTACCACATGTATTCTTCTGACTAATTTGTGCTACCGTCAAAAAATCCTAAGCTTATACAGTGTAATTTTATACATCATACAAACTCCTTCCCAAGGCATTGATTATTACAATGTTATAATTTATAGCAACCAAACGGAAGTTCAATAAACAAAAAAACTTTTTAGGTAAACAACGCTTAATTTTCTTAACAATTTCGTTCCACGATTAACACTTACTTTGGTCTCCTGTTCTCCGTCGATGAGTGGGTCTGTTTGTCTCTCGTCTCTCTTGGCGTAGCTGTTTGCGCTCTACGCTGCAACCCTTCGCTTCCAACTTGGCCGATCACCCAAGCCGGCCTCTTGTACGGCGGCCTTTTGCCACTGACGCAGATCGTTTCCAATAGGGCATCGCTCATGTTGGGGTTAAAATGGGATCAACGATATCTTAACTCATATGTGTGAGTGAAATTCACTTAAATAAACGATTACAATCACTGCGGCCGTCTGTTGCAAATCTGAAACTCAACCATCGGCTGTCACTGTCTTCTATAGTCACACAAGTAAACGAGGGGATAAACATTACGAAAATGCTCCGAATAAGAGCTCAAGCCTTCGACCTGTCGTGCTTTCATCCGTCATGTTAAATCCGTATTCCATTGTAAGATAGAAGCAAAAATTTCGCAGAAATCGTCCCCATGAAACTATTACCGTCGCATTCCCCAGCTCGCATTCGAAAATCACAACAAAGTTAACTTGTCAGCGGACTAATTTGACAAATTTGTAACCATGGCAACAGTAAACCTAATAATTGATTACATTTCGCTTGCATAATTTAATTTATTTTGTCAGTTTGTGCGCGTTGTACTCAATACAAAGGTTTTGCGCCAGGTTAGGACCACGCGGCAAAGGTAGATCTTTTCAAGGGCTATTGGAATTCACAAAGAAAAATTGGAGTAGTGACGTACTTTTTTGAGATAATTTAACCTGCGATCAGGCGTCCTCTATAATTAGCCTTGAATCTCAACAAAAATGCTGACAGCAGCATTTTCCTGATAAAAGAAGGAAAGGATGTTTCTTCAGATTTCCTTAGAATTCGCCTTTAGATTCGGGAGTAGAAGGGGAATATTTCAACTTAAGATATTCCGTATTCCGCTGTTCTCCAGGGGTGAATGTTCCCTTATATTTCGGAGGATATTCCTTATTAGTATATACACACTCAGTGATCTTGGTGTTTTAAGCAATCTGATTGGTTCGCTATCTCTGGCTAATGAGCATTATTCACCCCCTACCGAGTGAATAATGCGTAAGCCAAACAAAAATAAAGCATACTTTTGAATAAAGCATACTTTTGAATAAAGCATACTTTTGATTCGCACTGATTTGAACGGTGTCTAAGGACCATTATTCTAGACTGTCACGAGGTTTTTTGGAATATTAACTATAGATTTTCCATGTTCAAAGATTCTGTAAATAGTTTCGCGAATTCGCGCATGCTTTGTACCGCTTGCACGTTTTCCACGCATGAATTGAGAGGTCAATTAAATTGATTTTTAATGGTTTCCTTCTGAAAATGTTGCTGAGATCACTTCCTGTGTATATACTAAAACAATTATTCTTCTCAATCTCGGTGAATAGTGGCAGAATATTTACCTCGATTTCAAAGAATAATTGTTAATTATTTTAGTTTTTTAGTGCTAAGTAGAAGTTAAGTTTTCCTTGATACCTAAGCCAATGATTATTCGTTTTATCGACGTTTTATTACCCACCTCGGCTATGTTACACTTACTGCATGTGATACTTCATACAAGTCAAGATGGTTGATGCGAAATAAATCGAGAAAACAGCAATGTCTGATCAACGATATCAACAAAACATAACAGCATAATAATGTTCAAGTGTCAACAAATGAAAATGACGACAAGGGTCGACATTTGTAACGGAAAGACATAATGGACATAAAAATGGACAGCCTTCGAGTGGACCGAGTCTAACTAACGAAACTAACTAAGCCTCAGTCGTGTTACCGCTCTGCTGGTCCTGGGGCCCGTTTCTCGAAGCTCCCGGTAACTTAACTGGCCCGGTATCATCGGATATCAAAGTCTCAAGAAAAGTAGAGCGTGTTGTGACTTCTGAAGAAGTCCATTTTGTTTCTTTAGCTAATAACTTTACTGTACAATTTTCAAACCTTTTGAAACTCCCTCTAGAATGGAAAACAAAACAGCTTAACAGGCCCGGTAATTAGCAACCTCGTTCCCAGGGTCTCTCATCTTACACTAGGCGGTAAGATGAGAGACCCTGGGAACGAGGTTGGGTAATTACCAGGAGCTTCGAGAAACGGGCCCCTGGTACTGTAACATTCGCGTGTAGGTCTATCGTCTTCTTCTTCAGATGTGGAATCATTATCACTATCAATTTCACTATCTGATCCTCCCTGTAAATTCCGTTCGATGCGGTCCACTTCGCTTTGTGGAAGCTCGTACAGTATAATACCAGAGTCGTTCGTGCTGACATCGATGTCAACCTTATCAATAATTGAGTATGGGGAGTACTTGTTGTCCCTATAAGCTTCTTGGAAGATAACACTATTGTCTGAACTGCTGTTATCCAGCCAAAGAAGATCCACTGTTTCTTCAGCAAATTCCAACTCTGTTGCTGACGTACT
>JAHPZR010045311.1:2500-7500 GCA_019787425.1 Platygyra sinensis | reverse complement strand
CAAGATTGAGCATCACAGTTAAGCAATTGTGAAAATATTAAAGCCTGAAAAAAAATTGAGGCCTGAATGCGACTTGAACTCATCAACTCTGTGATAGGTGCAGTGCTTCACCAACTCAGCTATCAAGCCAACTGGGAGCTGGTCACATTGTCAGTGTTTATATTAAAATATTATATATATGAACTGTGGATAAAGACATGAAGACATGATTGATCACTGCAGGTGTATTAAGGATAATTATATTACAAACTCACAATGTGACTGTTGCCACAAAGCTCTCAAGAACCTCTAATTTCATTGGATCTTGTTGGCACAAAGCTCTATTGTTTTAGGGCTAGGGTCCATTGTTACCATTGTTACCATTGTTTGTATATCATTTTCTCCACCAATCCTGTGAGAAGTTCCAAAGAGCTTCGTGGCGGCCCCAATGTGACCAGCTCTCAGAAGGGTTGATAGCTTAGTTGACAGAGTACTACAACGGTATTGTAGAGGTCATGGGTTCGAATCCCGTTCAGTCCGGAATATTTTTCAGGCTTTAATTTCACAACTGCTTAAAGGGGCTCAGTCACGTTTGAAAAGCTTAGCTAAACTTTTCAAATTCGTTGTTTGCAATCCGTGTCAATCTTCTCCATCCTTAACCATCCTTGTTCCTTAATGCTTTATTTTTATCTCTTTGATGTTTTTCTATCTTTATAAAGTGTTATTTTTAGGTTTCCTTTAATTTAACGGTTATTTTTTTCGATGTTCAAAATAACACAAGATGCCGTGACTGAGCCCCTTTAAGTTGTGTGTACAACTGTGATGATCAGTCAGATGTTTTCTTGGGACATATTATGTCGGGAGGCAATTTATGAGAGACCACACCATGTTTTCATGCTATTTTAATTGAGCCGGTTGAACTCCAAAACATTCGGTGACTTTGCTAGGTTTTATTAATCACTGGTCATTTAGCATCAAAATACCCTTGTCTTCTTGCTTCAATTTCTAGTATGGTAGGATGAGGCATGTTTGTTGAAAAGAAAATCAATAATGCTAACTGAAAAATGCATATACACAGATTACACACAATAAGCCCTTTTATTGATTTTTATTGATTTCCTCTATGATCATTAATCTCTACCGATTTTTATCGAATATTATCATGATCAATTACCAATTTTAATCGATATTAGCTTTCGCTTTGGTAAAGATATGCCACCTGAAAACACAGCTTCAGATACTTCACTATGAAGAACCAACATTCATCAAAACCCAACATGTACTGAAGTCAAAATAGATGAGACAGAACCGCTACAAGCTTGCATGTGGTCGGAGTCATGGGAATTCTTCCAACATTTTGTGTGGTTCACTAACCGCACGCGCTACTGAACATAACGAAGTTTTGAGCTCTCAACCAAACTTTTCGCATTTCATTCACATAGTGACTAAAACTTAAGTTTGAGAAAAAAATTCTTGTGTAACATAAAAAATTGTATCTCTTGAGCTTACCTTTCGACACTTTGCCAAATGATACGGGAATCTCTTTGCTGACACTCGATGAACTGGGTCATACGGGCAAATCTTCAGTTCATTGGGATCATTTTCCACGTTGGCAGAAGACATGTCCTACAACCTAGCTTTTCGTCAAACTCCTTTCTTCTCCTCTGTTATAAATGAAGACGTTTTTAATTCAGTTTAATAATCCGAGGACCTTCGTTTCCCACCTTGTTCGACAGTCAGAGTGCTACGAGAACGCAACGCGGGAAATTGGGGGATTGGGGACCAGGCTACACAAGCGCATGACTACTAAAAAACACCGCTGGATAGTAATCACACAATCGTCCGAAAGATCTTTTTAGTTGTTGAAAGGAAGGCTTTGGTGGGTCGACTGTGCTCGTAAAACCTGCATATTATGCTCCTAGCAAGGCACTATTTCTTTGGAAAAAACGCCGAATTATGTTTCGTTTCACTAAATTATGCTACTTGGTTTTTTACAGGGCGAACAAAGACAAAACAAAGAATAGTCAAAATAGTGCCGTGTGAAAATGATCCCAATGAACTGAAGATTTGCCCGTATGACCCAGTTCATCGAGTGTCAGCAAAGAGATTCCCGTATCATTTGGCAAAGTGTCGAAAGGTAAGCTCAAGAGATACAATTTTTTATGTTACACAAGAATTTTTTTCTCAAACTTAAGTTTTAGTCACTATGTGAATGAAATGCGAAAAGTTTGGTTGAGAGCTCAAAACTTCGTTATGTTCAGTAGCGCGTGCGGTTAGTGAACCACACAAAATGTTGGAAGAATTCCCATGACTCCGACCACATGCAAGCTTGTAGCGGTTCTGTCTCATCTATTTTGACTTCAGTACATGTTGGGTTTTGATGAATGTTGGTTCTTCATAGTGAAGTATCTGAAGCTGTGTTTTCAGGTGGCATATCTTACCAAAGCGAAAGCTAATATCGATTAAAATTGGTAATTGATCATGATAATATTCGATAAAAATCGGTAGAGATTAATGATCATAGAGGAAATCAATAAAAATCAATAAAAGGGCTTATTGTGTGTAATCTGTGTATATGCATTTTTCAGTTAGCATTATTGATTTTCTTTTCAACAAACATGCCTCATCCTACCATACTAGAAATTGAAGCAAGAAGACAAGGGTATTTTGATGCTAAATGACCAGTGATTAATAAAACCTAGCAAAGTCACCGAATGTTTTGGAGTTCAACCGGCTCAATTAAAATAGCATGAAAACATGGTGTGGTCTCTCATAAATTGCCTCCCGACATAATATGTCCCAAGAAAACATCTGACTGATCATCACAGTTGTACACACAACTTAAAGGGGCTCAGTCACGGCATCTTGTGTTATTTTGAACATCGAAAAAAATAACCGTTAAATTAAAGGAAACCTAAAAATAACACTTTATAAAGATAGAAAAACATCAAAGAGATAAAAATAAAGCATTAAGGAACAAGGATGGTTAAGGATGGAGAAGATTGACACGGATTGCAAACAACGAATTTGAAAAGTTTAGCTAAGCTTTTCAAACGTGACTGAGCCCCTTTAAGCAGTTGTGAAATTAAAGCCTGAAAAATATTCCGGACTGAACGGGATTCGAACCCATGACCTCTACAATACCGTTGTAGTACTCTGTCAACTAAGCTATCAACCCTTCTGAGAGCTGGTCACATTGGGGCCGCCACGAAGCTCTTTGGAACTTCTCACAGGATTGGTGGAGAAAATGATATACAAACAATGGTAACAATGGTAACAATGGACCCTAGCCCTAAAACAATAGAGCTTTGTGCCAACAAGATCCAATGAAATTAGAGGTTCTTGAGAGCTTTGTGGCAACAGTCACATTGTGAGTTTGTAATATAATTATCCTTAATACACCTGCAGTGATCAATCATGTCTTCATGTCTTTATCCACAGTTCATATATATAATATTTTAATATAAACACTGACAATGTGACCAGCTCCCAGTTGGCTTGATAGCTGAGTTGGTGAAGCACTGCACCTATCACAGAGTTGATGAGTTCAAGTCGCATTCAGGCCTCAATTTTTTTTCAGGCTTTAATATTTTCACAATTGCTTAACTGTGATGCTCAATCTTGTCTTCATATCTTTCTCTACAGTTCATATATATGGCTTTTTCATATATTCACATGTAATCTTCACCATCTATGGGTACTATGAACTCACAATGTGACCAGCTCCCAGTTGGCTCGATAGCTTTTGTTGGTAGAGCTCTGGACTGGTATGGAAGAGGTCATGGGTTCGAATTCAGTTCAGGCCTGAATTTTTTTCTTAGGAGCTAGATCCTAACCTGGGCAAGAACTTCATGCTAACCCACATAAAGAGCACACTCCCCATATTGTCTTATCCATATATGGATATGTGGGCTACCAAGTATCTTCTTCTTCTTGTTCTTCTTCGGGCTTTAATTTCACAACTGCCTACATTCTGCACATAACTGTGATGATCAATCATATCTTCATATCTTTATGTGCAGTTCAAATTTTCCCATGCTTTATGTATGATGAACTGCTTGGTAAGGCAAGTCTTGTAACTCTGTCAGGCCGAAGGCAGGCCCTAACAGACACATTGTTCAAGAAAATCTTGGATAATAAAGACAGCAAACTCAGGAATTTACTGCCCCCACAAAATGCTAAGCATTATAATCTCAGAAAGGGACGCCAGTTCAATCTGGTTTTTAAGACAAACAGGTTTCGAAATAGTTTTATTGTTTTTAACGTACTTAAGGTTACATTATTTTTTTTATTATTATTATTATTATTATTACTATATATATATTTTAATCTTTTTATTGTAAATATAACACAATTCAATCTTTGGGTTACAAATTTGTATTTAATAAACTATCTATCTGTCTGTCTATCTATCTATCTTTCTATCTTTCTATCTATCTATCTGTCTGTCTGTCTGTCTGTCTGTCTGTCTAAATATATGATAGGGTATTTACATTCACTTGTATAACAGCTTAAGATGACTGTTACAATCAAGCACAGCCTTGATGGACAGGGGCTTTTCAATGAAGAAATACTAAATTTCAATTGATTCTAAAACAAAAAATAATTCACGTTTGAGGGACACATAGCAGAATAATGATTATTATGGTTAGTTTGGAATAGTTGCTAAGTATATGACAGTCGTAACTTTTCAATAATTCAGATCTGTTATTTTGCACTGAAAACAGAGCCTGGATATATTTTTAATGTGCAGTTAAACACCCAAGCAGTCCTGGCGACTCACTTTTTGGAGCTCATTTGTATCTGTCCAATGTGAAGGCAGATCAAGATAGCATATTGATTGATTGATTGATTGATTGATTGATTAATACTTTATAGAACTTGAAAACTGGCATAGTTAAGTGCTGTAAAGAATAATATGCAACAAAAAAGTAAATTTTCATTGTTAATAGTGTTGATTGTGTTGGTATTTTGACAGCAATATACCAGTGCAGGATGGACGAAATGTCCATTTAATGCAA
>JAHPZR010045307.1:10000-33116 GCA_019787425.1 Platygyra sinensis | reverse complement strand
TGTGGCGTCGTTCAAGCTGATCTATGTCTGGTCTATCAATGTACTTGTTAGTCAAGAAAATACGATCATAGCATTATCTCTTCCTCTTAATTCGCATACATAGGGATTTATTACAATTAATCCTATCATTCTGGATCGTCAGCTCAAGTGCTATAGTCTTTACTGAAAAGTAGATGTTTGTAAACGGCGTACGTAATTTTAAAAGGTTGCCGAAGATAACAAGGAAGTTAACATGGTTAAATTTTTATCCAAGAAAAATTGCAGTCATTTTGAAAAATTCCGTCTTCCCGCAAGTTTAAGAGTGAACTAGGCACGTGTTTGTGAATGTAAACAAATCAATGTAACGAGAAATGTTAAAAAGCAGCTTATTGTGATATTAGCAGCGTTAAAAGGTCTGGCCTACGAAAGTTGCGTCAAATCCATGCTTTAATTTTATTATGTTGAGAGTGGCGTCGCCCCTATAACTGTTAATTCTACTTAATGTATTGTGTTACTTGCTGTTATAATGAGACGAGGCAATAGCATAAGAGTATCATGAACATAATCTGTAGCAATTAGTATGAGTGTAAAAGAAAAGCGTCGTTCTCCGGATTATAATTTGACATCGCCAACGGTCCAGGGGCCCGTTTCTCGAAGGTCAGGAAACGTTTCCGCAGCCAAAAAGCCATAGCAAATTCTCAGACCTTATGATTACAGAGCTGTTTTATGCATAGATTCTTAATCTGAGCGGAGATTCCCTTCCAATTAGACGTTTCAAGCTTATAAACCTCTATCTTTAAATACCGATTAACTAAAAATGGCTTTACAGACCCGATAAGTCTCCAGGGCTTTCGAGAAACGGGTCCCTCACGACCGTAACTACATTCACGATTCATGGTCATAAAATACTCCTCATGACAAAAACGAGAGACGACTCCTTTGACAAGTTTATTGAGCTAAAGCCTATGGTTTGTTATTAATCCATGGCGAGCGAAACGGCAGCGCTCTAGATCTGATTCGGCTCTTTCGCTGGAAAAGTAATATTTCCTACAACTGCGGTAACGTTTTACAAAATACAACAACCATTTCACTCATTAATCATAACAATTACATTTTTCTCAAATGTAATTGGTGCATAAACCCCCGTATTTTGCTCTAATTAACTGGCTGCAAAGTTACATGTAATCGGACAGTGTAATCGGACAGTTTGCTTTAATCGGACGCCTTTAATCGGACAGTTACATGAGCCAAACATCTCAAATCCACCCCACTAAATCCACTAATCATAACATTGATCACAATCACTATAGTAACCAATTGAAGAGAATTGTGGAGGTTTAGTCGCCAATGACTGTTTTGAATATTTGTAAGGAAATTTAAGTGTATTTTTCTCAAATGTCGATCTAATTTCGTACCATCTGACTGCTTTGGACAGTATTAAAGAGAAATTCCTGAACCTTGGGCTAATAAAAGACAAAAATCAACCAAAAAATCGTGACCGTTTAATATTTGCCACAACACACAAGAAAATTCGACTCATGCAGCTGGGTTTGGTGCGAAATGAGGCTATCTCTAGATAAAGCCTGTAAATAGCACTGAACAAAACCAGAAACTTACATGATGTGCTTGTTTAAAAGATCTCAAGTTGTTTTGTAGAAGGACAGGAACTGTTGGCGTCAGTGGTAAAAACCTCAAAATGGTGTGGCTGGTTGCGATAGCAACCATTTTAAGTAAAACCTTCAAAATTGTGTTTCTTTTTCAAGCCGTGCAATCGCGCACAATTGAACTTTCTTCACCATTTTTAAACTTTTTGGTCCCTTTTAGCATATCGGGCCACCTTACAAACGTTATCATCGAATGACATGAAACTCGCTAGTGAAAGTGTGGGAGCCAAATCAGTCTTAATTAAAAAAAGTAAAACAAAATACACTAGACTTAAGAACAAACCAAGATGTCTTAGAGATGCTGGCTGGTGAAATCTTGAGTTGGAAGCAAGGAAGAATTCCCGTCTATCACATCCGCGAGGTACGGACATTCAGAGGGATTTAAAACTCAGAAACAGGGAAACAGAACCGGAAGCTCTCTATATATGGAATGTTTAAAAACAGTCTGGTCACCTCTCCATAACGGTGAATTGAATAACGTGTTTCCACTTCTGGTTTGGTTTAGCTAACAATGTCTACAATACTTGACGTCACAATATCGTAAACACAGACAAGGAAACACGTGCGAATTTTTTTGGCTTCGTTTTCCTCGTGTTAGGGTTTTATTTTTGTAAACGCGTGGTTTATCTCAATCCGTCCTATAACATTTTTCTTGAGTATTTTTGGAGAGTATGGCTAAATACGTGTTCTAAGTGTCGATGGAAATGTTTCAAAAAAGAAAAAAAAAAAAAAAAAGTCAGTAATAAATCTGCTAGAATTCGCTAATCAATAAGAACATGAAGCACTGTCAGTCTTGAGGCGGTCTATGACCATTTTTCACCTCACCCTTTCCTTTTATCACCAGTTAAAGGAAAAGGGAGAATGAACGACACATTTAATTATTTCGCCCTAAAAGATGCCGATCACCAAACAACAGTCGGCAAGCGGTAGCCACGGTTTCATGGGCACTACAAAAATAACAGGAAATATGAATCTAACCTCCGAAAGCTTACAATGAACTCTTCGTCAATAGACAGAAAGAGGGCGGGGGAGGCATGTATGTATTTTCGAAACAGCTAGAAAACAGACAAACTGTAAACAAAGTCTATTCAGTTCAAGGTCATACTTTTAAGTCTGTTATAGGAAATGGCCAACTGAACCTTCACAAGACTAGATAAATTTTTTTAAAGAGTTATTTTGAGGTAGATAAAAAAGCATAAATGTGACCTTTAAAAGACAGACTATAAGGTCCTCATACGACACAGACGTGGGTCGTAACATTAAACGGTCGATTTATTTATATTATGAAAATTAAGAAAATCGTCGTTATATAGGAAGCAAAAACAGACTGACCTTAAAAAAAAAAGGAAACGTGCGACACTTGCTTCAATGGCTTAACAATGTGTAGTAAATGAATTGCTTGTCTGTTTAATCTTAACTTTTGAACGGCATTTTGTTTCTGGTTTTGGAGATTCAAAGCAATTGCAACCAAAAACTTCAGGCAATTCAGTCAGTTTTCTGTAAGGTAAAATAACATTGCAGATTATATCTGAAGTTCTAGGCAGGAAAAACAAAATCAATTTAGATGCATCTAAAGGACAGTAACATTTCTTTGTTAGCTTTTTCTCGGTAAAGAAGGAAGGTGTTTTCCGACCCCAGGAGCCCGTTTCTCATGATCAAAGGTTCCGAAAAGTCTTCGCGCCCGAAAAGCCAGCGCAACTACAGAGCTGTCTTACTCGGCTTAATATGAACAGAGGTTCCCTTTATACAAGAAGTTTCAGGCGTGTATACTGGTCTGTCTTTAAATACCAATTAACCAAAAATGGCTTTGCGACTAAAAAAGTTTCCAGGGCTTTCGATAAACGAGCTCCTTGGGGAGAGGCAAATAAATAACATCCATAAAGGATGAAAACAAACTGCAGCCCATGGTTGTACGTAACTGGTCTGGCCTTTGAGCGCGGATAGCCGCGTTTCTAATTGGATTGCAAATGACACGTACAGGAGTCTTAAGAAGATAACCAAAAAGAAACGTTTTTTATTCATGAAGATTTCTCCCTCTTGACCGATACAGATATTTCTAAGGGTTAAACTCATACAAACGTGATACTAGTCAAAACGTTTGAAAAACACGTGATATTGGATAGGACGGCAAAGCCCGTGCCCTAGACAAAAATAAATTTCAACACATTTTATTTCTGTCTATTTGTGAGTTGCTCTGAAACGTACCCTAAAGGCGCCATAAAATGCGAAAACAGTGCAATTGTTAAAAGACAAGCAATTAGCAAATCCGGCCAAACCAAAGAGAACCCAGGTAAGCATCTCCGTTCGATCACCATAGTGAGTCGTTAGACGCAGTCAATAGGACCTTTGGAAGGATTTCTTTATTCGATCAATCCCGTCAATAAATACTTGTGTAAACCGATGAGTCAGTGACACATCGGAATGATTTAGCCCAATGAACGAGGCGTCCTTTGTTAATTACTAGCCTTAAAACACTCAGTGAAAGACCTGCAGTGTCTCTGTTTTCTTCTCATTTGTGAGGGAGTGACAAAGAGCGTTTACTAATGGGGTCGTATCTTCTATTTCCGAGAAAAGGGCAAGGGTATATTCGAAAGTTATGAGGCGCTGCACTAATTTTCAGAAATATTTCTTCATGAGGTCTTCCTGTGACCAGTTTTCAACGAATTTTGCGTGGGTAAATTAAGTTCAGCAGTAGAGCTTCATCGGGGGAGTGTACTGAGTAGGAAAAATATTCATTTTCTTACAAATAACATTACTTGTTTGGCTACCTTGGTTTTCAGTTGAGCGAAGCCTTTGTAGAATGATGCGGCGATTTTTAAGGTGAATTTTTTGACGCCATCACTTAATGCTTGCATACGACATGCCTATTTCTCTGAGCAGTGTTTTTTTTTTTTCATCCTGCTTCACTCTCTTTAATTCTCCTCGCTCCACACACAGCCTGGTTTTACAGATTAAGATTTTAGATTTTTATTGTTTTGCACTATTTAAATTTTTTTCCAATCGATCTAAAAATACATATCACATAATACTAACATAGACACAAAATTTACAATAAATGTAACTTTAGTAACCTTCAGTTACGTCTAATTGCGTTTGTTTGTTTCTTTGTTTTGTTTATTTTTCAGATTTCTAACCATGCATTGCGTGCCTTTTTACTATTTAACTAGGTATCTGGTAAATTAAAATAAATAAAAGTTTGGAATCTTAAGAATTTAACTTACAGGAAGATCAAAAAGTAAACTGTTATATTTTTCTTTCTCAGAAGCTGAAACGAGGAAGTTTTTATTCCATCGGGATATCTTTATGAGTAACGTCGAAATTTTATAAAATTTAATTATACATAATTCATTCCATGTAGGTTAGAAGTGATTTGGGTTGCAAGAGAGTGAATTCGAAGTTATCGTTATCCATTTCAGCAGTTGAAATTTTGTGGTCAAGTTTTTTTTTTTTAATTTCCTTCAATGTAAGATGCATGTAAATGAAACCTACTTGTAATTTTACCTCCTGCTGCTTCTCATGAAAACAAACAGGGAAAAAACTTAACAACAATTGCCTTCCTAGTCAAGGTCAGTTTTTAATCTGGCGACCAACAGGAAGTTGTAGTTTTAGTTACAATTATTACTTTCAAAGACAATAAGATCAAGATGAAAATAGCTTAACTCCACCTCCTGGAATCTACTTTGCTCCTCCACCATGTACCAGGCTTCAGGGCTGTTTTTACTGACTTGCACTTATAGGTCAGTGATAAAATATTTCATTCGAAGATCATATGACTAACAAGACTGACTATATATCTGTGCCAACTTATCATATTTCGTTTACATGAAACTTTAAGCGAAATCAGGGGATAAGCAAGAACTCAAGGAAAATGCATCGGCGAACTCGAAATTATAATTGGCCACGCGACAAAGATCTAGAGACCCGATCTAGAGCGCACTTAATTCCATTTTAATAAAATGGGATATCAATTATGCCCAGTTGTAGTTGACATTCTGAGGGATATATGTGTGCAGAAATTGTCGAGTCCTTCCTAATTAGACGAGAGAAACATCCAAGATGAAAGGTTCAATTATAAATATTCTTATAGACATTGCATATCTTTTCTTGATAAGCCCTTTTATAGAGCGTATAAATAATTTCTTACTCAGAGATATTTATTTCCGTTATTGACCTGTGCATGTGGGGTTAGGTGCAATCCTTAGTAGTATTGCATGAGGTTTTCTCAAAGCTGAAACTTGAGTCGCATAGAACGCAGACTTGGGTAAGGTTTATCTGGTTGGAATAAGTTCTTGGCTTACCTCCATCAAGTTCATCTAAATCGTTGTTAAGACTTGAAGTCTGTTTCGTTGTTTTCGGCGCCGTTGAAGTAGGCTTCGTCGGGTTTATTAAGTGAACACACTAATAAATCCAAAAAATACAGTCGTTACATTATCCGATTCTATTCATTCACAGAAATTCGGATTTATTGCACTCGATGCTATTATTTTGTATCGTCATCCACTCATGCGAATCTATAAAAAGCGTAGTGTCAAACGGTGTATGTAGTTTACGAGCTCGAGGTTTCCGCAGTACAACAAGGAAGTTAAATTTTCCTTCAAGAAATGATGCAGTCATTTAAAAAAAAAAAAAAAAAAAACAGTCAAACGTTCACCATTTAAAAGCGAGCTAGTCACGTTCTCTGAATGTAAAAAAAAAAAAAAAAAAAAAAAAAAATTGTGCAACCAAAGCTTATCAGCCTTATCACAAGAAAAAGCACATTATCATATTAGCAGCAAAATGCGTCTGGTCTGGGAAAGGAAAGGGTCATGAAAGTTGCGCCAAATCCATGCTTTAATTAATTTTATTATGTTGAGATGGCGTCGCCCGTAAAACTGCTAATCAGATTGTATGCTGTTTACCTTGACGGTCTACAACGTGACCGTGCTACCATCCAACGATGGACAGTATTTTTACTTTGTGATGGTTGAAGAGGCTATTTCTCAGCTGCACCAAATTGGGAGGAGAGGAGTCTTGGACCAATGGTGTCTTTCAGGAACTATGGCAGGTATTTTCTGCCAGAACTAGCCCCAGACCTCCCAATTTACCCTCACATACTTCATTATAGCGTTATATAGAAGATAAGGAACGGTTCCGTCAAAATTGCACTAAATTAATCCCGCTTTTGCCCCTTATAACGAGATGAGATAGTTAATTCAATTATTATATATGTTATAGTAAGAATACTATGAACTTATCTAAAGCAAATGAGATAAGCGTGAAAGAAAATCATTGCTCTCCGGAGTTATAATCTGATATATCTCCAATAGTCCAGGACTTTAACAGTCATATGATGAAATAGCGAAATGTAAATAAATTCACGATTAGATGATCATAAAATTATGTAGCCTGCGTAGCTGGCGGGATTTCGCGAGCGAGTGCATTTGTTTTGGTTGCGAAGCCGAGTTGATTTCCTCCCGGGCTTCGCCCGCGATGGAATATAGTGGCTCCGCCGACCGCCGCCGCTCGCCCGCTCACGCATCCCGCCAGCTACGCAGGCTAACAATTACGGTTCAGGTACAAATAAAAAGAAAACGACTTATTTGATAAATTGGTAAATTTACTGAATTAACGCGTATGGGTTGTAATCAACCTTTCAGTAGTAAAACCACAAAAGTAGACTAGACCATGTCAATGGAAAATTAAAAATATGGCTAATCGAAAAATATTCACTTTTACGTGAGATGCCAAGAAGAGCCAGTCTTCATAGCGTTATTATCATGAAACTTGCTACTGACAGCCTGTGAGCCAAACAACTTAAATTTGCCAACGGAATATACTGCCTGAGTCAGAAAATAAAATGATATGAACCTTAGATAAAGGCTTGTGGAATCTTGCATGGGTGGTGATCGCAATCAAAGGCCCGTCTACCACATCCGCGGAGCATGGGCGTTAAAACATCTAAGAATCAATTAGTGCTGCTTACGGGTATTCCGTCAGAGGCATACAAACGGCGTGTTATAAACTCAGAAACAGGGAAACAGAACCGGAAGAATGAAATGTTTAAAACAGTCTCGTCGGTTTTCCACGCTGAATTGAATGACGTGTTTCCTCTTCTGGTTTGCTTTAGTTGACAACCTCCACTTGTCGCCACAATATCGTAAACACAAGCGAGGAACCACGTGTGAATTGTTTTTTTTGGCCGGCCTCATTTTCTCTGGCAGTCAAGTTTATTCAACGCGTGTGCGTGGTTTATCTTAATCCATCCTGTAACATTTTTCTTGAGTGTTTATGATATGTAGAGCCATGGCTAAGTACGTGTTGCAACGGTGTCGATGAGAAAATGTTTCAAACGGCCACGATAAAAGTACTTTTAGAATTCAGTTGTGTTTAGAAAGTTCTAAACAAAACTGTGCAAGCGAAAAAGTTGTTTCAGTTCTTTAGTTAAGGACTGTATTCTAAAATCATGATGTATTTATCGATAAGGAGAAGCGATTATTCCAGATCGGGCCTACATACTATAAAAATTGCAAAAATTCACTAGTGAAAAAGACTAAGAAGCACGTTCTTGCCTAAGGCGACCTGTAGACATTTTTTCACGTCACCTCAGTTTTACTCTTATCATAAGGAAAACGGAAAATGAGCGACACCCTTTATTTTACCCTAAAAGACGCCGAACTCAATAAACCAAGCAAGAATTGGCAAGTAGTTGCCACAGTCTGGGGAAACTACAAAAACAACAGGAAACCTGAATGTAACCTTCGAAAGCTTACAGTGACCTCTCGTCAATCAAGAGAGTGGGAGGCCTGTATTCGAAACAGCTAGAAAAAGACAACCGTAAACAAAGTCTGTTCAGTTCAAGGGCATACTCTTTAAGTCTGTCAAAGTCAAAATTCCTAATCGAATAAAGATAATTTTTTCCTCAGAAATGTGAACATGCTGTGCGCAGCTGGTGTAGAGGAGGGGTGTGGTACTGAGCGGTCTTGGGGGAAGCAAGCGCTCTGTTTCTCGTTTTCTTTCTTTTTCTTCATCAGACCGATTTTAAACCACTGTCGTTTAGCTATCGCAAAAAGGCTGGACTGCTAAAAGTATCTGCCTTAGACCTGAATGATTTGAAATCGTGAAATTATGTGTTCGCTTTGTGTTTTGTTTGTTTAACTAAGGATTCCACAAAAAGCAATCAGTATTAGTATCAACCCAATACTCCTCTAAGTACTAGTTGTAATTTCCATGCAAAGAATATTAAATTAAATCTCTTACTCCAGATTCACGCTTTGCACACGGTCAATAAACTTGTTCAAACTTTTTATTATTGTTTATATTAGTAACTGCAGCCACAGTTTGTAGCTATAAAATGAAAGTTTGCGGTGCCCTTGCCGGTACAGTTTCGTATCGGTTGTATAAAGTGCCATCTAGTCAGTTTATTGTACATCTATGTTTGAAACCACTAAGACTCTCGAATAAAGATAATCCCACAGTACTTTTACAATCTGGTATTGTCTATGGCCCTGTACATGTAAGGGGTGATTACAGGTTTTAATCTGGTTGAAACCCTTGATAGCGACCGGACTTTCAGATGGAAGCTACTGAGCAGTACTTTCAAGTTAAGATTAATTATACTGCATATGATTTGGTTCTAATTTTTTAAGTCTGAGAATCAGGCTCTTGTATAAAACCACCGAATTAAAAGCTGCATTGTTCTTTGAAGTAATGTGTTCGTTTTGCCAAGCAAATGAAACTAGAGTACTCTTCCAATTTTGAACTTGAACCTTTGGAAAAATAAAATAAATAATAATAGTAATTCTAATAATTCAATAAATCAGTTAGGGAATAATCCAAGTTACTTTTAAATTTGACCCTCTCTAACCTTCCAATATATATATATTTTGGATTTTGTAATTAAAACTTGCCAGATGAAATCACCAAAAGCTAGACAGGAGGCTGTCGAACCGCGTTAACTTATAGACTTGCCACGTTTTTCTTGTTTATTTGTTTCAACGGCACACGTTATTGTTGTCCTTCATTTTATTTTGAGATTGTCTTGGTATTTTAATTATTGCACCGCCACAGCGGCGACTTTCTGATTAATAAGACTTATCCCAAAAGATTTAAACAGAGTTGCCATAAAACATCGCTTAGTCCCCCAGGCTTAGTCCAAAAGGGAAGAACTGAAGTCGACAAATTCGTCGAGTGGCTTTATAGGAAATTGTTTTGCTGCTCCATGAAATTCCTGGCAGTACTAAAAGATACATATATCGTCCAACAGCAGGAAGAAAGTCGACAAATTCGTCGAGTGCCTTCATGATAAAAAATTGTCTTGCTGCACCATTAAATTCCCACAACTAAAACAGATATAAAGTAATCGTTATGAGGAAAATTACCATTTTAACTTCGATGAGCAAGACCGCTGCGCCAGCATATAAGCCAATTATTCCCTAGTGGAAAATATTATTTACCCCAAAACCAGACAGTCACGCTTAACAAGTGACTAGCCGGCAATGCTCAATGTAAACATTCTTCGTGCTCTTAGCCCGCGTATGCGCGACAATGCGCCACTGTTTACCTTAATTATAAAACTCTTTTCTTTCAACAAGAATATTAGGAATTAAAATAGTTGAGATTTGACAACCTGGCAACCTAACAGCAAAGGAACCAGATAACATAAATGAAAACCATAGAAATCCCTTAGTAAGGCCAGTGAGAACAGTAAATTTGTAGGTTAACTAAAAAGGACAATCAGAAAAGAATTAGTGTTTTTCAATTTCATATAGATGTCCTTCTTTTCCTTCAAGTGCCCTTCAAGCTATAAATCAACGAGTGGTTTTAACTCTATTTAGAATAGGAACGGGATGAAAGATACGCAATGCAAATTGTCCATATGTAAGTAATCACAACCTATGCCGTGAAAAATAGCCTGATAACAATTTTTTGTGTCCGGGTTAAACGGCACTATCAAAAATGAAAATTTCTGTTCCCTTGATGCTGAAGCTCAAATGTAGAGATACCCGTAAATTTTTTAGTGTGTTTTTCGGTTTGAGTTTTTTTTACAAATTTTCTCAGAATACTATCACGTGCAGGAATCTGCCTATGGGTTCTATTTTCGTCTGTGAAAATCGCGGCTGATTCAATCATATTATGCCTCGATAATGAACGAGTTTATTTGAGCATTGTACAGTTTTTTTTTTGTATATATATCGCCACTTGGCCCCCATGTGTTAATTTGCGGTTGTCTTTTTTCTTGCGAGGAATTTGATCATTCACAAATCAGACAGTTTTGCTGCTGTTTTGCAGGAAGTTATTTCGTCCTAAACCAAGATAAAATCCACTTTTAAAGAGATCTTGCATTCCCAAATTTTCAAAGTTCTACGCTCAGTTTCTCTGACATGCAAGCAATGGCTAAGGCCGGAAAGATTATTTGGTTTGTCCACGAGCTCCCAACTGAAGCTGCATTTTCACTATAGCAAAGACCCCCTAGATGTGGAATCTACAACTGTATAAGGAAATTTTTAATTAGTTAAGCACTAATGCAGGAATAGATCTATAGATGGTATGTAGAGATATCTTATAGCCACGTAATTTTTAGAAATATCAGTGTCAATAGATTCGTTAAGAAAACCTCCATGGATGAATGTTATAAACGTTTGATATAACAATCGTCATTTCGCTAAGGCTTTAATTGCGGCAGTGGGATGGGGCGAGGATCGCACAGAGTGACGGAAGAACAAGAATCGTCGCTCACAAATTTACGTTGACGTTGCGTCGGTAATAACCACTTGTAATATAAGACAAAGTTTCCTTTCTTAAAATAGTATAATAGTTGAAATGATGTCTGCCAACTCAAACAGGAAAGCATGTTAAAGGTCAAGCTCGCACAAATTCGATTCGTCGACAGGCCATCTTTGCATTGTGCCTGAAAGGTGTATAAATAGCGTGTCGCAATAGACAAACACATCAGATAGACATCTGCCCTTGAAGCGATCGCAGCTAAATCGAGACAGCCTGATTACTTTGGCTCGTTGTGAAACACTTTTGATTCTTCTTGTTTCGTTGCATACCGTTGAATTGGTTTAGAAAAGAATGAAAGCAGAGAAACCTGGAAACTGGCACGACATCGCCTTTCGCTTATCAGGTATGGTATGACTTGAAGTACAAATTTATTGACTCGGCATCAGTGGTGGCGGTGTTCATTGTCTTCACACAATTTTCATTTGATGGGGAATGGGCACGTTTCTGTTAGAACTCTGAAGAATACCGTCCAAGGACAATTGCTGAAAGTGAGACTAAATAGACACTACAGCCAGCAAAAAAACTTTTTTTTCATAATTTTCGTTTGAGAGGAAAGGTAGTTTAGGCAAGACTTTGTTGAACCCTTCGCTAAGCCTACACAGACACAAAGGAGACCAAAGTTTCAATAAGGCTACAACCGTTGAAGCAAAGATTAAGCCAGATTACAAGACGTTAACATAATCTTCAACTTTTGTTGTAGTAATTCGGTGTATGATATAGATGTCTTGTGCCATTGTTAGTTATGTCATCAAAAGTCTAAAGTATTATGCTTTCTTCATGTTTATCACAGCTCTTTGCGGAGGATTTGAGAAGTACGACATCCTGGAAGATGTGGGATTTAGCGCCCGGAATCGAAGGAAACTTTCCCAAGGAACCGAACAAAGACCAAATCTAGAGAACTTGATACGAAGAGATTCTCTTACGGAGACACAAGGGGAAGAAACTCTAATTTCTACGGGATCTGACTCTGAACTTCGACAGTCCACGAATTATCCAACCGAGGGTTACAAAAGATCGTTAAGTCATGGTGTAATAACTATTAAGAAAGACTCTACAAAGGCAAAGATGATCAGAGCGCCCAAATCGCATTCACTCGAGTTAGATGTATCATCGTTTGACTTTAGCGAACTGCGAAGCTCGAGTTTATGTTCCACAGAGTTGTGACAATGTAGAGGACGCAGCTGATCTTTTAAGACGGCTCAGTTGATCAAGGACAAAAGCGAACAAAGTTCCACCTATTTATGTTAGTCTATAAAGTCTTTGTAAATATTATAGAATCCGCGCAAAATCAGTAAGCGGAGCCGAGCTGTATAATTTCGAAGTTATGTATCAGTCTAAGGAACTATATGTAATGGTGGTTTATCTGTGAGATACCTTAACTCTAAGCCAAAAAAACATAAAATTCAGTTTAACTTATATCAAGTATAACTTATATCATCCCTAGTTAAAATTTCTAGTATTAAAAGTGTTCAAACGTATTGATTGCAAACCCTTGCGTTGAGTTTGTCATTATATAGTAAGAGGGCAGACACATGACATAATTAGTTTAATCGCACGACTGATCGTGAGAAGGTTTGGAATCGTGCCTTTAATATTTTAAATATAGAAACATCCAGTTGTGAGAGTGCGCTGTTTTTTTTTTCAAGACCGTTTATGTTCTAAGCAAGATGCTTGTTTCTCTGTTTATATAGTAGGATGTGTTATGCAAGAGAAGATATTCATTACCAAAATACCCTGACCTCTCTACGCGCAAAGAAAACACAAAGGTTCTTACAAGTGAAACAAAACCAGCTATTTCTCGTTCGTACGCAGCACTCCACTGTTACAAACTAAAGATGGAATTATATTATTTCTCGGCATACCTAACCAACGCATTTTCGCCGGAATCTGTAAGCGTCTCAACTATTTCCTGCTAAGAACGTGTGAGCTTGAGACGGTGACCTCTAAAATTACTGTAGTTCCTCAGGAATTTGTAAAAACTAAAGAGATAACAGAGAATATCCGATGATCTCATCAATTCGCGGAAAAATTGTTCGAGAATTTTCGTCTGCGAAATTAAAATTTCCCGGTATGATCAATTAAGATTAAAAACTGATCTAATCCAAACCCGAGAAAAAAAAAAAGAAAAAAAAAACGCTCTCCTTCTGTCTGGTCAGATTTAAATTCCTTATAAAATAAAGAGCTTTGATAAGTCGAAGAATTTTTTGTATTCTTTATTTTTAAGCGACCCTGATTTATATTGTCACAAATTGTTGGAACTCTTGGCACTTGAAAATGCATATTTAAAGTTCATTTTCTTTAATAAGCTTAACTCAGACCTTTCAACGAAGCAGCCAGCTTGAAAATATAGACTTTTCAGTCCTCGCTCCCGACCGTCGTATTTTTTTTTTCAGAAGGAAGACTTGTGTTTCAAAAATGATACTCATACCCCACATTTTTAAGTTCGTTAAACAAACGCTAGAGAGCTGAGTTCTCAAACGCTTTACTTAATACTGAGAAATATAAATACCCTGCACAAGTGTATACAATCATCTTTTGGTTTTATAATATAGTCTTGTAATCAATGCTTGAGTTATACTGCCCAAGTATCTTTACAAGAACGCCCGCATTTGAACGAGTCGTCTTAGTTTGGAAATTTCAAACGGATAAGCTTTGTGCCGTATGACTTTCAAAACTGTTTAATCAGTTCATCGGAGGCAACAAACTAATGCTTCAATGCTGTAAGACTGTTTGCCCAATTTCCCTTTTCATTTGTGTAATTTTATTTAAAAGATGACGGATCTTTTCTTTATTGTTTAAACACGGAGCTTTGCTTCCAACATCTGACGGAAATGCTTCGCTTCGTGTTTATGAATATGACAACTGTCACTGTTTAGAAAAGTCAGTTATCTTTCGTTTGCATAGCCAGGTATTTTCTGTCGTTTCCTGCACTAAAAGCTTTGATGTATGCCATTGGGAAGAATACCGCGGAACAGCAAACAATCTTTGACGAGGAAACAGTTAGTGAATAGCTTTTTTATTAAATGTTATGGACTTATCATCTGTGTTTGAATCGATGTTTGAATCGATGTTTGCACAGTTTAAAACAACGCCAATTACACTTTATAGCAGCTAACTACGAAGAACCACTGCTATACCGCCGAGAAATTACTAAAAGACAGCCAAAAATATGAGATCTTTGAATATAGAGCCTCTTTAACATAAATCGCTCAGTGGTAGATGTATTGTCCTTAATGATCAGGGATCGATTCTTGTGGTTTTACTACGCCGTAAGACTGATTCAGCTGAAAATAGAAGTTTCACTCTGGAAACGTATCAAATTAACTGTTTTCCGTCCACACTAGGCCGGAGAAATTTAAATACCCTACAATCACCTGTCATTTTGAAATTCACGTGATTATCGCGACGTTATCGTATCCGAAGAGCTTCGTTTTCAAAATGCTTTCCTTCCATGCCAAAACGTAAAGCTGGCGTTTTCAAATTACACTGGCTTGAAGAGCGTTTCAAAACGCTTTTCGAGACGGATTAGTGTGGATGGTAGGCGTAATTATCAAATAAAGCTGCGCTTTCAATTTTCTAGGGTGTGGTGTAGACGCCAGCCTCGTTCCCAGGGTCCCCTCTCTACTTCGAGGTGAGAGAGGACCCTGGGAACGTGGCTGTGTGGACTCTGGCTTAGATCGGTTATTACGTAATATTTGCGACTGTATTCGGCTGAGAAAACGCTTCAATGTTGAACTGGCTAACAATCTAATACGGGCATTACTCGATTGGGGGGGAAAAGCTTCTTGCAAATCTTGCTTTAAGCCTCTTACATTAAATGCTGCGAGAAAATAATTCAATATAAATAATTCACTCTAATGCAGTGAAAAATGTTGTCTTATATTATTTTTTTCCATTTTCTAAAACACGTACCCAAGAAATTCAAAATCTTCTTACAACTAATTTGTACGTAAGTAGACTCTTTAGCAGTCTAGTGACCTCCCGGAAACCACACACGCCGAGAAGGCAATTCACAAAACGCGAAAGGGCAAACTCTTTCTGCTGAAGTTTCAGCATGTCCAGGATTTGAATCCAAGAAAGGCGATCATGTCAAACCACATCTTTTTTTCAATCTTGAGGCTGGCGGTTAAGCTGCATTCAGTTCTGGAGTTCTGCCTTTTCTTAGTCTTATATAACAGGATTTTAACAGGGAACTGTGTTGCAGGAAACGATAAAGGCTGATAAGAGACGTTCACAAAGGTTGTAATTAAGTTGAACAAGGTTCAAAGGCCTGCGAAAAAGCATGACTGACCCTGAAAAATTCCTTTAAATCTTATAATGCTAAGTAAAGCTTTTAAATATTAGATGTTATTAGCTGACAATTGTTTTCAAGTTCTCTACAAAGCCTCTCCAAATTGGAATTGGGTCACAAAATAAGAAAAGGGACAAAGCTACATAGTCTTGTAATTTTCCTTACTGATACCGTTGTGGTCCTCATACGGCAACTGACCCAACTCAGTAAAACTGGCATGCATGGGTGGCTTATCGAATGGCCACGAAGAATTCAAAGATACTTACTGATGCAATGTAATAATGTTCAAACTTTGCGATATTATAGTTTTCATGCGTGACAATTTATCGTTTTGATTTTTTCGTGTTTACATATGTCATTTAATTGTACCTGTTTGCGGTGCTCAACTGCAATATTGTTTTGAATGGCTGGCCAACCTATATTTTGACAGGCTTTTTTTTAGTTTCCTTGTATGTTGAAACTTTATTCGTACTCTTTCCAATAATTTTGAAAGTATGTCGCTGTTTTCTTGGCAAAGCTCAAATCTTGAAGTTCGTGTGATGGCGGTTTCGTTCCGGCAATGACTTCATAACTGACATTTCTCCAACATTTTAATCAACATTTATGAATGTCTTGCTCATCTTGTTTAAGAATTTAGGACTAGTTTTATCGCCCAGGCCATTTTTTTGCATGCTATGAAAGAAAAGGCCTTCGTAAGTTTTGCATTAAGCTTCTTACATTAAATACTACCAGAAAATAATTCACAGAATTCAGTAAAAATGCTGGATCGTTTCTCCCAAGTTTTGTTGCACGCGTGCCTTGGGAATTTAAAATCTTCTTACAACTTAAATATAAAGCAACTCATTAGCAGCTTAGTGACCTCCAGGAAACCACACGCGAGAAGGCAACAGGCCACGTTCGGCACTGAATCCGAAGTTTTCGGGTCAAAACTGCGAATTTTTTTAAATTTTATTTTGTCGTTCAATTCCCAAGAGACTTCGATATAAAGAAAACATGTCTCCACCAAATATAGAAGTTTGTCCCAAACCTGCCTCGGCGCCATGTTAGAATATTGACATATCGAACGTGGCCTAATCCGACAAAATGCGAAAAGTCAAACGTCACTTTCAGCTGAGGTTTCAGCATGTTCAGGATTTGACACTGAGAAAGGTGATCAGTCATACCACATCGATCTGTTGTTCAGTCTTCAGGCTTGGCTTAACTGCATTCAGTTGTCGGAGTTCTGTCTTTTCTTAGTCTTAAAAGGATTTAAACAGGGAAATGTGTTTCGGGAAATGAATGTTTAGGAGTGATAAGAGGCATTGACAAAAGTTTCTAATTGAGTCGAAGAAGGTTCAAAGGCTGGGGAGAAAGTGTTTAACAAGCAAGAGTGACCCCACGAAATTAATTCAAAAAGCTTGTATATGCTATTTAAAGCTCCTAAATATTATGTTATTATCGCCAAATTTTGTTTTCAAGTATTGTACAGCGCTATTCCAAATTTGATTAACTTAGGGTCACGGAAGGTTAGTGAAAAAGCAACATATTTTAAATTTTCTTTAGCTATTTTATCGTTTCCCTCCCAACCTCTCCAACCATATGTAACTGATCAACCCAAGTAAGACTTATGTGTGGGCTGCATTTCGAATGGCAACGCGGATTTATGTAATTAAATTCATTCAGAAGCAAACTGATGCATTAATTATAATGAAGATCGAACTTTGCTATTTTTGATGACATTTATCGCTTTTGTGTGTTGTGTTATTCGTTGCATCTGTTTGTGGTAGTTTCCACAGTACTTAATAATTCGACAGGCCGCTTAACCCGGCCATATTTTGCCGGACAGGATTTTTGCCTTCAGCTTTCTTGTTTGTTGAAATTTTGGACCCCCGAATTCTTTTCAATATTTTAAACAAAAGATATTGCTGTTTTTCAAGGGAAGCTGCAAAACTGAGGTTCCCCTGACGGCGGAAATGTTCCTACGACTCCAAAATTTGCAATTTTCCAGTGGATATATTTGGGATGTATTTTTCTCTTGAGCGTATATTGTTTAAAAATTAGAAAACATGTAACGTGCTTTTAACGAGTTTAAGTATAAATCTACGATCTGCCGTTCTCTGCCTTGGCCACGCTACTCACTATCTCATGGTAGCAGCGTGTTCTTGATGACAAAATATCGGCGTTTTCGAAGTGATTGCCAAGATTTAGGTAAAGTTTTGAACGACTTACAGATTTATCGTACTAAAACAATAAGATTATGGTGGTAGAACTACCGTCAAGGGAACTATCGGTCTGATACGGTTTTCCTTTGGAATTTGATGTTCTGTTCGTGCAAGGTAACTATCAGCTGATAGTTCCTCGACAGAAACACTCTATTGTTTAAATATCTCAATTAGGTCATAATGTAATTGTTTTGTTAATAGAATCACGATTCTTAATTCAAGCAGCCACGTTGATTTGTTTGAGCTATTGATATTTTTCATGTCAATTTATTTTGGTTCGGCATTGTTCTGGTTGCTGAGTTGAATTGCTGGCTGTTTGAATTGCTGTCTGTTTGAATTGTTGTCTGTTGTGGTCTGTCAAGGTTAGCGGTTAGAGTTTCTTTCGTCATTCATACATGTCAATGCATTAGTCTTTTACCTCCTTGTTTGGTTGGCCTTGGTTTGGTTCAAATAAATTCCTGGTTCTGGCAAAACTCCGATTCGGGCAAGGCCTCGATGTGTGCGTTCGAGACGACAATGAGAATTTATACTGATTATATGGGAGGGAAGTATAACCTATGCGGAATCGTTTAAGACCGGCATTGTCCGGCAAGCAACTGCTCGATCACCGCAAGGAGATCTGGAGGAGAGTACTAGCTATCAGTTGAATTTCAGTCGATTTCTCAGCTATCGAATGTTTTCTTTGCTTCTAGTCAATTTTACAGATCTAATATGTAGTAAGTCGAATTTTGATTTGTTCTTAGTTATTATCTATTGGAAGACAGACATACAGAAGACGTTCGTCAAAACGTGGTAAGATCATCAATCTAACGGTTCGTGTGCTACATTTTTGCTCTTTACATTTGACGCCACAGCTTTTTTAACCCTATTCATTAGTTGCAACCTATTTGTCAGTTATTTATTAATTGCGCAATTCTTCACTCTCAGAGTTCTTAGTTAAGCTTTATCCAGAATTTCGTATAGGACTAGAAAGAATGGTCCTTTTTGGTCGCCACTATACTAAACAACTGATTACTTACATATGGACATTTTCCATATCTCTTATCCTGTTCCATTTCAGATTAAAGGGAAAACCACACGCCATGGGCTCCTGCACGCACCCTTCTACTCTCTGGAGTTGTTCTCGGTAGTCCCGAGTTCAACTTCTCGACCGCGTTGTGTGAATAGCCAACTGGTTAGCCTCCCACTAGTTGGTATTCTTAATGTTTATGTTCAATTTGCAATATTTAGTTACTTATTTACACAACTTTGCAGTTTCCCCAATTAGCACTACAGTGCTTAATACCCTCGACACTTAAATAAAGTTATTATTATCATTATCATTATCATTATCATTGTCATTGTCATTGTCATTGTCATTGTCATTGTCATTGTCATTGTCATTGTCATTATCATTATCATAATCATTATCTTCATTATTATTGTTATTATTATTATTATTATTATTATTATTATTATTATTATTATTATTATTATTATTATTATTATGAAATAAATGACATTTTTATGAAAGACTTAAAATTTCTTTACCATTCCTCAGCTCTAAGTTTCACTTTTTAGCCGGTTAACTCCCCAAGTTTCTGAAACACGTGAGGGATTTCTATGGTGTTCATCTATGTTATCTGGTGCCTTAACCGTTAGGTTACCAGATTGCCAAAACTATTTTTAATTCGTAATTTTCCTGTAGAAAGAAGAGAGTTTAATACTTAAGATAAACAGGGGCGCATTGTCGCGCATATGTAGACTATAAAGCACGTAAAATGTTTATACAGAGTATGGCTAACCACTATTATTATTATTATTATTATTATTATTATTATTATTATTATTATTATTATTATTATTATTATGAAATAAATGACATTTTTATGAAAGACTTAAAATTTCTTTACCATTCCTCAGCTCTAAGTTTCACTTTTTAGCCGGTTAACTCCCCAAGTTTCTGAAACACGTGAGGGATTTCTATGGTGTTCATCTATGTTATCTGGTGCCTTAACCGTTAGGTTACCAGATTGCCAAAACTATTTTTAATTCGTAATTTTCCTGTAGAAAGAAGAGAGTTTAATACTTAAGATAAACAGGGGCGCATTGTCGCGCATATGTAGACTATAAAGCACGTAAAATGTTTATACAGAGTATGGCTAACCACTTATTAAGCGTGACTGTCTCGTTTTGTGAAAGGTAAATAATATTTTCCACGAGTGATCATGAATAGTTGGCTTATATGCTGCTACGGTGATTACCTTATACGATTACTTTAATACTTTATACTTGTCTTAGTGTTAGTTGTTAGGATTTAATGGGGCAGAAGACAATTTTCTAAAGTCAATCAACAATTTTGTTGACTTTCTTTCCAAGTTTCCCAGTAAAATGATCGCTACTTGAGAGTTGCTCGCTCATGTTGGACTAAGCAAAGTTTTAATGCGACTCTGTTTAATCTTCTGGGATTAGTCTTGTTAATCTGAGAGTCGCGCGCCGTTGTGGCGGTGCAATGACTGCAATACCAAGCTAAAACAATAATAATAAAGTGAAGGACAACAATAAATTGTGCCGCGCCGTTAAAACAAATAAACAGCCGGAACACGTAGCAAATCTTGAAGCTACTGTAATCTGACCGTGCCCTGTCTTGTTTTTGTTATTTTATCTGGCATGTTTTGAAATCTAAATCAAAGAACGTTAGACAGGGTCAAAATTAAAAAATAGCGGATTAGTTCCAAACTAATTTTTTCAAAACCCTTATTATCACCTACAACATGAAAGATGTTGTGATCAGAAACCGAAACGAAGCAAAGATCAAAAATAATAAACTAACATTAGTGTTAAACAATTAACATATTGAACTTGCACATTTTTTGATTAAGACTTGACGTTTCGTATGTACTCTACATGCATTTTCAAAGGTAACCGTTGAAATTTAAAACAGCTATTAAAAATTTAGCGTAGATTAATAAAGCATCAGCTTTCCAACCCCGACGTTGACATTGAAAGCTGGCTCGTGTTCTTGAATAAATAAAGTCTCTTTGATTTGCAATATATGGTAGCCTGTTTTGCCCTTCGTCAAAATATCAAAGTGGTCCCACTAGATGTTACGTAAAGTGGTTTTGACGTGGTCAGCGAAAAAAAGAAATGGAACTTAGGGGAGTATTGGGTTGATACTAATAATCTTACTGCTCGAACCCTTAGAAAAACCGAAAAACTTAAAACAACGCAAAACCATGATTTCAGTGTGAAATCGACGTGACAAAATAGCTAGCTTGTTTATGAAAACGAGCTGACTTTTAAGTTCTCATCAGTCAGTTTAAACGCCGGGCTTCATGAGTAGACGTTCTTCTGAAAACTTCACCAGGCATGTGGAGAGAGTTTTCCATTGCAAAACCTTATGCACAATTAAATTATGAATTAATAAAGTTAAACTGTATGAAAAGTCTATTTTAATATTGCTACAATGGTAGACTGAAGAACGAAAGAATTTTAGGTTAAATTATTTAGATCTAAGCCGGGATCTCAATGCCGGCAAGCCTTAATGTTTTGCAACATACAAACCAAACAACAATGGGTACATCGGTTCGATATAAAGACAAAGATGGAGGACTAGGAATGTACAGAACTCACTTCCTCAAGCTCTCCTCCCAACACTACTCTTTCCCACCCGTATCCTCCCCTCATGGGCAAGGTACGAAGGCTGAATATGGTTTGCAAAAAGTTCATATGATTTTTAAACAAAACGTTTTGCAAAAAAGTTTGCATGCCGCGTTTAATCCGTTGGGAACTCTCGCTAAAACAGCTTTAAAAGTATGAGCTTGGGCTGAAAAGACTTCAGTGTTTACTGTTTGTCTTTTTCTAGCTGTTTCGAATAGAGACTGCAACATCTTTAGATTGATGAGAAGTCAGCGTCACTTCCGGTAGTCAATTTCAGATTTCCTGTTATTTTTCTAGTTCCCTAGTTTATACTGTGGTTACTACTTGCCGATTGTTGTTTGATGATCGGCGTTCTTTAGGATAAGATTAAATACACCTCTCATTTTCCGTTTTCCTTTAGTTAATGATAAGTGAGACGAAAGGGCGACGTGCAAAAATGCACATAGGCTGCCTTAAGACAGACCGTGCTTCAAGTTTCGTCGTACTAGTCCCAGCTTGGAGGAATTACTCTCCTCATCAATAAGTACATCCATCTCGTTTATGTATTTTTAGAATAAGGTCCTTAATTTTTTACTAACTGTAGAACTATACTGACACTTACACAGTTTTGTCTAGCACTTTCTTAAACACCACTGCATCAGTTTTAAAACTATTTTTATCATACCTGTTTAATTTACAACAATTCTTCACCGACGCTTCCAACACGTACTTATCCGTAATCTACGTAGACACTCTAAAAAAATGTTACAGGATGGATTTAGATAAACCACGCGTTGGATAAACACCGATAATTTAAAGAAAACTAGTCCAAAAAAACGTCCCACTTGTTTTCGTTTTTGTGTTTACGATATTGTGACGTCAGGTATAGAGGTTATCAGCTAAACCAAACCAGAAGAGGAAACACGTCATTCAGTTTACCGTTATGGGGAGACGACGAGACTGTTTTTAAACATTCTACAGATTTGCTTCCGGTTGTGTTTTTCCTGTTTCTGACTCGGTTTATAACACGGTCGTTTGTATGCTTGTGTGACGGAATACCTCGTAAGCAAAACTAATGAATTTTTAGCTATTTTAATGTCCGCAGATAACGGGTGTGGTAAACAGAATCACCGCCCAAGATTCCACCAGTTCTTATATCCAAGACATTTCTATGTTCTAAAAACTAGTGTGTTCCTCTGACAAATTATAACCTATGGATTTTAGGCTTTCAGTAGCAATACAAAGCTTTCTAAGACTGGCTTTTCTTATCACTTTTCGTGATGGTGAATATTTACGAACGCATATATTTATTTTAATTTTCCGGCAACATAGTCGGCTCTACGTTTCTGTTTCACTCCTGATTTTTATTTATCTATTTTTTTTGCGAGCTATTTATGTAAGGAATAGACTGAAACCACTAAACTTGAGAGCTCAACTCAGAGTATTTTCTGAGAAAATAAGAACCCATTTAGAAACCTAAGTAGCGTTAATGTTTGTTTAAACACCATTCATTTAAGAACCTGTTTAGCTTAACTAAAGAAAATGCAGGTTCTTACTCGCCGGTTTTACTGTATCCCGAGAAATGAATAATTTTACTTTTT
>JAHPZR010045307.1:2500-5000 GCA_019787425.1 Platygyra sinensis | reverse complement strand
CGTCATTATGACGTCATTATGACGTATTTCGTGATGAAACACACATCATACCACCACATATGTCAAGTAAAAAAAAATACTACAATTTTGATTTTATGTCGGTTGTCTTTTCTCCGTTGCGAATACATTCATTGTTTTCGCGTTTAAAACCCCTTAATTTTGCCCATATATGGTCATGTGGCGCAAAATTTGAATTTCTTTAATTTTCTGTGACTCTACGACATTTTATCCGATTTTGATGGGGTTTTCACCAGAAATAATAGAATTCTATGAAGAAAACTATTATTAAGTTTGTACTATTTCGTCCCTAAATTTTCTTTCTAATATTAAATTTGGACATCATCATATATGACGTCACAGTAGCAGTCACATAGTGTGAAACCAACACCAATAAATAGATAATTTATCAACCTACTTGCCTGCCAAGCTTCGTTCGTTACATTCGAAGGATTCTACTTCTGTCTATGGACTATAACTCCTAGTTTTGGAAGGAGCGGGGAGGAAAAGCCCTAGCAACTGACCACCGTGAAAATTAATCAGGATCCAGGAAACACTTTAAAGTGAGAATATGAAAACACTATTTTCAAAGGTTATCTAACTAGTAACGCGATTAATCCAGACCGGGCGAGACAATTGTCTTGCCCACTCACTGGGCTAGTCATATGATAAATAAAATCTTTGCCTATTTGCTAACTTTTTACCATTTACGCCAGCGATTCTATTTCATGCATGTCATATTCACCTCGTCTTCAAATCTTTGAGTCAAGTCGTTCAGTACTGTCAAAGTTGCTCCAACTTGACTCACGGATGGGAGAGCGCTTATGATATGCTCAATGTTCGCCTGACCTTTTGTTTTAGGAGGAAGCTGTCGCATAAGGCTCGGGGTGTGAGGCTGAAAACCAAATGTATCCATCTGAGAGAAGTTGACAGCTGCGTGCTGACAGGAACATGTGAATATGATCATGGTAAGTAGATGGGTCAGCTGCACCAAGCTTGCCACGGAGGAAGGAAAGCCATGGCTCTTCTCAGGTCCTTCTGAGGGATACCTGTTGTCGTGAAGATCAGTGATCCAAGCTTGTAATTCTATGTCCTTGTGAAGTGCAAATAAAGATTTTCATTTCAACAGCACTGTTTTTTATTGAACACGATAATCCAATAAATGAAGTATCTCAAAAAATAAAGATGTTCAATGGTGTTTGGAGAAGTTTTAGAGTAGTACGAAATAAAGAAGGGGTCTGTCAAAGTAATTAAGGAACAAAAGTGTCAAATTTAAGTTGCGTGATGATAAAACTTTGACGGAAGTAATTAATAGACAAAGTCCAGGCAAGCGACCAACATCATAAGTTGCCTCTAGCCCACTGATTGGCTAACCGCGGTACGTGCATTCATTTCTCTACCTTATTTCCCACTTTGCAACAACAACAGAAATTTAACCAGAGCGCCCACTAAGAGAATGGAAAGCAGTGAAAGGCTTACCTTTTCGACGTCTTTGTCGGAATGATAATAGATGTTCAGAATGTCGGTTATGTATTCTTTTATGATCTGCCATAACTTCAGGGCATCATCACGATAGTGGAATCCTGGGAGCTTATCTTTATCAAGAACTCCTCTTTCTTCTAGCGTTCTCGGCAAGTCAAACGACGCCCACGTCAAACTTTTGTAATGCTTCTTCATGAGGTACACGTGACCTAAGTTTGTGTGAAGTAGTATTTAAATACGCTAGTTCAGTGTACCTATTCAGGCTTTATCAGGAGATTATGATTACCCTGTTTCATATAATCATTGATCGTCTGTTAAATTGAGTGTTTATAGTTTGTTAGTTTCTTTTTTCGTGTAATGAAAGTTTGTCCTCTTTTTCATCAAAAATTACCAAAAAAAATACCCACTCGGTGTTATTTTGGCAAATATATATGAGTTCTGTTGGTGCTAAATTCCATTGTTTCCTATTCCCGGCCCCGTTTAAAGTTGAACAGCTTGGGAGGTTTTTAACACTACTGAAAATTCATGGTACATTTCATAATCAGATGTGGAATTTGAATCAAGGGCACATCCATCTACTTAACAAGCGTCGTAAACTTCCCTGCCGTAAACATCAAATCATGAATGAAAATATCTGCACCTCCTCCCCCGATGCTGAGCGAGTGGTCAGCTAAACCCCCGGCGGGTATCAACCTGTCTCGTCCTAGGGTGTTGATGGCGAGGGTTCCCCGGAGATGAGGAGACAGAAGTTTCCACAGAGGGTGGATCGAGGGCAACTGCCTCCTGGTAGCAACTGCAATGGGCTCCATGAACAAATGTGTACGAAGAAGATGAGTGATCATCTATGATAGTAAAAAAAAATAATCACAATCAAAAATATAACTAAAAAAGTGAAAGCAAACCTTAAATAGTAAAATTTCATTTATCTTGAACTCTGGGCACTTGATACAAATATTAAGTCTCTTCTACTGGCAAGGACAGTGGGCAGCACAGGGCAGGGTGATGACTGTTGGTGAGGGAT
>JAHPZR010045305.1:5000-12923 GCA_019787425.1 Platygyra sinensis | reverse complement strand
CCTTTTAGCTGCATAAGAACTTTTTGTCAATAATTCTGATTCTTTCCATTATACTAAAAACAAAAAAAAATCTGTACGTGGGAAGTTTTGGTTACTTCTCATATACTATTCAAATAGGGTCGAATTGGTTCATGGATACAGGTGTGCGTAACTTCGAAGTTGTATTTTTAAAGGCTAACTCTAGCTGATTTAATGACATATGTAGAAAAGATCTATCAAATAGGCCTATCGGTGGCTTGCATCGAAAATAAAAATCGTAACCATTCAATAAATTAAGTCAAGAATCAGGTATATAATAGATAATTGATAGACAAAAAACATCGCCGAGATTTAGGTCTGTGCGGTTTTTCATTGCCGCGTTATTCGGTAAACAGTTTCAGCTAAATTTATAGAGCGATGTATGGAGACGCCATGTTGGTGCCCTTCCGAGGGCATCAACATGGCGGCCGGAAACCTACAAAAACATCTGTCATTGAGTTTTGCCACTGAAACGAAAAATTATTCCTCTAGAGTTCTGAAACATTGAAAGTAATACTTCTTCTAGTGCAAGAACTTTTCAGTTACCAAAAACGTAAGCGATGACTGCTCTTTTGACCTACGCGTGATCCTTCTCGGACCGCCATTAATGTCACGCAACGCATAAACTTGGAAATTCAAATGTCCTCTATAAGAAAATGAAGAAACCTATCGAGAATAAACGTCGTAAAACGCCAAGTTTAGATAAGGTCTTATGTCTGATGACACTAAAACGCCAGTAGGATTGCTAATTTGTAATTTTGGAAAATGATGACGTCACATGAAAACAAAGAATATATGCTGTGTTAAACACACATAACTAAGATATGATTCTTCAACTTAAATATATGTCGATAGTAATGAATCCGGCCAGAATCGCCTCGAATGACTGGAAATCCTAGAAATGCTTTGGTCTGAGCTACACCTTATCTTCAAAACGAGGTCAGTGACCCCCGATGTTATTTACGTTTTCAATCTAATCTTATCATTTTCTACCTGTAGTCAAAGTTTAAAAAAAATCTGTACGTGGGAATTTTTTGGGCGCGAGCGTCCTTAAACTGCAAAAGCGTGCAGCTCGTGTTATTTTAGCGAAAGGAGTGTGGAGCTTTTTGGACGGCTCGACTGGCTTCCGTTGAAGGATGAAGTAAATCTTCAAAAGTGTAGTTTAATATTTAGGCGCATAAAAAGCGAATCAGGGAAATAGGGAAACTTAAGGGGGGTGTACTTTTCAAGCTCGTGGGGTTAAGCTCTGGAATGCGATTCTACTAGATGCACGAAAGAAAGACAAAGTTAGCCCCTTTAAATCTGCTTTTAAAAATATTTTTTAACCTAGTTTCTACCAGTGCATAAATATCTTTTTTTCTTTAACTTTTAATGTGTATACTTTTGTCAGCTTTTACTGTCCGTCATGTGCTACCCTCAAAAATAAAGTTGTTAGTTACTTACGTAATGGCCACTTACATCATTCCAGGTATATATATGACAATGTGTCGAAGGAAGGACCGAGACAGTAAGCTTATATATTTATTTCTTTCTTATGCCAAACGTTTCAAAATTATACCCAAAGAGACGAAGGTCAAAAACTCTGAAATTTAAAAGAGGACAATGCACAAGCAGCCTGCAACGTGTTGCACCTTTGAGTCACGCGCAGTAGCGACGAGGAGCAAAGCGATCCGGCGGGAAGGAGTCTGGTGAAGAGGTTCACTTTCTCTTCTCGCGGCTCGCTTGTGCTCTAACGTGTGCCTGCTCGCATGCAAATGCCCAAGATTCGTGATTGCGGTGGATCACCGTGGAAAGTTTATGAAACATCAAATTTGATACTGTACATATAATCTTGGTCAGTTTGTGGCACTTGAACTGTTCGGCAATCGATCGAACTTAATTGAACCCAGTCGATCGACTGGGTTCCTTTACATGCTTTGTAGTCCGTCATATTTTGATTGACACTGTACAGTTTATTTGCTCCTACATGTGCACGCAAAAGCAGTTTTCATTTATGAGTTACAGAAAAGTTGAACAAACACTGTCTGGATTGCACTTGAAGACTTTGAAGGCTTTTAAATCAGTAGAGCAAATCTTGTAAATAGTGTTTAGTTGATTTGATTAGCGCTACGTTGATAAAAGATGGAAGGCCTATAATAATCTTAAACACTTTCACTTACTTGTCAGTTTTCTCGCAAATGGAAGCGATCATCTTGTCCAGCACTGATTGCACTATTTCTCTATCAGCTGCTCTGTTACTCCAGGACCACACATTTCCTTTGCTTCCCATAAAAGTATCATCTTGCGGGAACACGCTGGAGAGAGAAACTAAGGAACGCCCATGTTTCTTGTCGATTTTGTCTTTGGGAATAAAGCTCGACTTGTACCTGCATTGTGGAAGATAATTTTCAGCACTGATCAGTGGAAGAATGAAAAAGCTCGAGTATTTTTCCCTCACTGTCTTTGCGATTGCAAGACGCTTAGTAAGTAGTTGGTTCATGGCATTCTGCTTAGGGGAAACCACGACATCATCGGAACACAACGATAAGTAGTTAGAGTTAATCAGTTTGAAATTCTTATCGCCAGGATTTGACCAAAAAACTTGCAAAAATCCATCGCCTTCGCCTTGTTTATGAATGACTTCGATGTAATGTCGACTTCCGGCGCGAAGCTTTATATCCCTCGAAATTTGATTTGGGTATTTACTGAGTTCATTCTTCCTTGTCCAACTTGTATCACCCTCGACAAACACACTGGCAATTAGCTGTTTCTCATCGGGATTTTCGCTTGGACTGAGCCACAACTCCGATGAATCATCGGAGGCTATCGCAAAGCGGTATGATCCACTTCTCACTGGGTTTAGGAAACCAGCTATCGTTTGACCGTATCCTGCTTTGTTGTCTTCGATTTGAAACTCGGTAATATCATAAATGAGTTTTTCGTTAGGATAATTGGGATAAAATGGCGAGTTTCGCAACACTTTGACTTCGCCACCGCACAAATCGTGCCAAATGGAAACTGTTAGTCGACCTTTTCTCTCTTCTTCACGTGGAGTGGTGGCTTTTTGTACCGCGCCAATCAAATTTCCACCAGATTCACTTGTGAAGTTGACATCGTTCTTCTTGAAAGAGAGCGGTAGGTTTTTGAATGGCGCGGTGGATTTATTTACCCAGTTTTCAGAGTCATTTGTACGAGAATAATCTTTCACTGTTGGTTGAATTTCCCGTGTATCGCTGGGCTTTTGCATCTCGTCGGTAGAATTTCCACCGCATTCACATGTCAAGATGACCTTGTTTTTCTTGAATGAAACACCAGCAAAATAGGAGATTGAACAACAGGACAGCATTACTACGAGAACTGTGAACAGTCTTCTGTGTCTTCTTGAGCGTCCAGACAACCGAGCGAGATAGACTAGTGTCATGGCGAAACAGAGACGCAGGCGCGAATTTTGATGCCGTTCCCAAGCTTATTAACCAGCGATATGTTGCTAGCTTGGAGAAATTGGAATGCGAGCCATCTAAGTCACAGTGCCGTAATCTCTCAAAGCATTCTCAGATATTTATCAAATTGACGGCAGTTTTTCAGCAGTGCTTCTTATGGAATAAGGGATCAGGCTGTCCTAGATAACAATAAAAGTATAAAAATTCGCTTTAATACTGATTTTACAGCTTGGTTGACATTTTGAGATCGCACGGTTTATTTCACACGGACCACACAGCATTTCATGATGAACAAATATTACTGGCTAGTCACACAATCGTTAATATAACTTTCCGGAATTTTATGCCTCACTCACGCTGTCATGTCAAATAACATCTTGCATTATCACAAATTTAAACCTCCAAGCTTTGATCACTTTCTTGAATTTGTTAAAGACAAGTTTATTGTTCAAAGATTTTATATTCCAAAGGAGGAAAGGCAAATTAAATTTCTTTTACTATGGAAGCCTCTCCTCCCCTTACTGCAAATGATTATAATTTATTCTACGTATACGTGAAGCAAGGGTTGTATGATGTATTAAGCGTTGTGATCAGGCTTAATTCTTGTGTTGTAACTTTTGTAACACTAAATTTTGTAGTGAAAGTGTTGTAAGTGATATTATGATAATAAAAATTCCGATTTGTCTCTTTGCCTTGTTAAGGCTATAGAGCTTTACACCGCCATCTCCTCCGCGCTTTCTCTAGATCTGTTGTCCGGTTACTTGTTTCGCCCTCTCAGCTCTTCAGGGAAGATCCAAAATAAGCAAATTGCTAACTCCACTTTGCAGTCACGACTCCGTAGCTATCTACAGGAGGCAAAGACTTACCATGGGGAAACTTTGCACAGTTTTAGAGCCGGCTTGGCCACCACATTAGCCATTTCAGGTAGTCAGCTTGCAGACATTATGCAAACTAATTGGTTGGCACCACGCTCTTACAGCATCTCACTATGTGAAAGTTGCGCAGGTTTTACGTCCCGGAGGTCCTTCAGAGTTATTATCTCGTCACGACTCTTCTGCCCAAGCCCTTGCAGACTCTTACACTGACTTGAACAGCCTCCTCCCTTTCACTGTCGCCTTTTCCACCAGCGTTTCGCGTTAGTTTGAGTTTTGGCTGGTTGGGAAATTTTTCTAGTTTTAGTGTGGAATCTGATGTGTGTGATGTTTAAGTAGTGGCGTTCTTCTAGGGTCTTAAGGCCGTATTAAACGTTGGACTCCTTAGTGTGGGAACATATCTCTGTCTCTTATTAGCGAGCGTGAGAGGGACTGTCGCAAATAGTATGCTATTCGCGCCAGTCCCTTGCAGCGCGAGTATCAATAAGAGCTCTGCATATCATTTCAGCCCATTTCGCGTCAGAATCCTTTGAAGATCAGCAACGATGGCATGTCTCTTCCTTTCACGCTCTCCTTTTTTCGCCTCCGCGCTTTTGCCCCCCCCCCCTTACCCCTTCCTTTTTCACGTCCAACTCACAAAGCGCGGGAACACATCTCTGTCTCTTATTAGCGAGCGTGAAAGGAACTGTCGCAAATAGTATGCTATATGTTTCATGCATTGCTGAGCTAGATCTCCAAATTTAATGGAGAATCACTTATTACTAGAAATAGTGTTCACTAGAGCTGTCCCCGCTTTTCATAATTTGTTTATGCCCCCAGTGCTAATCTTAGCAGTAGGTAGGACGCCTGTCACATATGAACTCAGATGAATAGCCTTGCTCTCCATGAGTTCTCGTAGCTCAGTGGATAGAGCGCCCGCCATGTGTTCGGGAGGTCACGTGTTTGATTCCTACTACTTACACATGTTTTACACTGAACGAAATAAAAATGTTCCAAAGGCAAAGTTTCCAGGAATTTTGAGTTATGGCACATGTAGAAAAATATCTCTGAATTTTATTCGTCATTTAGGAACTTGACCGAGTACCTGAAAGGGAATATTTTAAAAATTGTCCTTTGAAGCTTACTATAAATATTTTTTTGTAGAATGTTTACCTTGTCATCAGCCAACACTTCAGCCACGTTTGATTTGTCTCCTTTGCCTTGCTTTTTAACCATTTCATTGACAAGGATTCTCCCTTTGACGAGTAAAATCGTCTGGCCTTAGACAGAATAAAATCTATTAAGTCACCCTTGGCAGTGAAAGGGTTAAGTTGTTTGCTTCGAGCTTCCAGACATGGTTTCCTTGCTTGGTAAAATAATGCTTACGGGATATTCGCCTTCTTTAATCAAAGGGCTCTATAAGCCAACTCATTCAGGCTTTTAGCCATGAAATGATTCAGGTGTTCATTGTGGTGGCAAATCAGTAAGCGTTTTACATGGCTTTCTGGCCTTTAATAGGAACATTGCTAGTCGACGGTTTAAATTATGCCTTTGAGCACGGTGAACTCTCTAATTCACAGAAACAGGCTATTATAACCTGAAGTGAGAAAAAAGGGAAGGATAAAAGATTGATAAAGAACTGGCGCCCAGTATCTCTTATCAACATGGATGCGAAAATAGCTTTGAAAGCCCTAGCGAAGGGTTTGGAAAAGACCCTTCCTGAGATTATCCACTTCAATCAGAATGCGTTCGTGAAAGGAAGAACGATTTTCGATGAGATCAGGAGAATAGAAGATGTAGTAGAGTATACTAAACAGAAAGGCTTGTCCGGAATTCTACTTGCCGTTGATATTGAGAAAGCTTTTGACACTCTTAATTTCAATTATTTAATAAAGATACTACATGAATTCAATTTCAAACCAAGCTTGATCCAGTGGATACACGAGCTGTATGAAAATGTTTCAAGTTGTGTGTTAAACAATGGTTTTTCAACAGGGCCTTTCTCTTTAGGAAGAACTGTGAGAAAAGGCGACCCTCTCTCTCCTTATTTGTTTATAATTGCTTTCGAAGTCTTGGCGATTAGGATAAGAAACGATGATACCATTCAAGGCTTTAAATTTGGTGAAGAAAATGTAAAGCTTAATTTATTTGCTGACGATATGACATGTTTTCTGAGTGACAAAGGTTCCTATATTAGCCTATTCTGCCTCCTCGAAGATTTTGGAGAGTGTAAGGGGATGAAAGTCAATCATGAGAAGACGGAAGCCTTAGTATCTGGTGACAGTTCTCTTTGGGAAGGTGTATCAAATATGTACACCCTTCGTAATGTGAAGTATATATGAAATAATTCATATATTTGAACTGCGGTTGTAGATCAAAGTGAAGAATGATCATCGCAGTAAATTTTCCAATTTAAGCAATTGGAAAGAAGAAGCCTGAAAAAATCAAGGCTTCAACGGGATTCGAACCCGTGACCTCCGCGATACCGGTGCGATGCTCTACCAACTGAGCTATGAAGCCACACATTGGGAGCGAGGTCAATTTATTGAGTTCATTCTCCCTTGAGGAGTGAAATGATGTGAAGTATATATGAAATAATTCATATATTTGAACCGCAGTTCAAATATATGAATTATTTCATATATACTTCACATCATTTCACTCCTCAGGGGAGAATGAACTCAATAAATTGACCTCGCTCCCAATGTGTGGCTTCATAGCTCAGTTGGTAGAGCATCGCACCGGTATCGCGGAGGTCACGGGTTCGAATCCCGTTGAAGCCTTGATTTTTTCAGGCTTCTTCTTTCCAATTGCTTAAAATTTACTGCGATGATCATTCTTCACTTTGACCCTTCGTAATGTTATAAAAATTCTAGGAATTTATTTTGGTGGTAATGGAAAAGAGAGGGACGACTTAAATTATAGGGAAACTTTGAAGTCGATTAAGAAATCTTTAAATTTATGGAAGTGGAGAGGGTTGTCGCTTTTGGGGAGGATACAGATAGTTAAAACCCTCGCCATTCCTAAACTTATGTTTAGGGCATCAGCCATACCTATTTCTAAAGAACTTCCAAAGAATGCCCACTTTATTTTCTACAGTCTCATTTGGAATGGCAAAGACAAAGTTAAAAGAAATGTCCTCACAGTCACCATAGAGAATGGTGGTCTAAATATGCTCGACATTGACTCAATGGTTCGTAAAAAAACGTGTTCTTTGCTTAAAGAAATATTTAGAAGATTATCCTAATCCTTGGAAGTTTTTTCTCGATGAGCGACTGTTATCTGTTGGTGGAAAGTTTGTACTTCAGTGTAATCTTGATATTACTAAGTTACCCGTGATGTTTCCGCCTTTCTATAAGCAGTGATTTGATGCCTGGTCTGATTTCAACAACAAAGTACCGCTTTCGTTTCAAGAGATTGTGAATAAAATTATATGGAACAACCAGTTTCTTTGTGTTGACAAAAAATCAGTCTTTAGAAGGGATCTTTTTTCCATTGGGCTATTGAAAATAGGAGACTTACTTTTGTGTAACAATACAACAGCATTCAGCTTTACGAATCTACTGCTCAACCTTGAGCAAAGTTTTTTTTTGTGATGAGCATTATTGACTCCATCCCAGCGCATTGGCGCACAA
>JAHPZR010045304.1:10000-12526 GCA_019787425.1 Platygyra sinensis | reverse complement strand
AAGGCGAGACTGCAAAGGAATGACATAGTTGTGAAAGTCAATAACATCTCCTGCACATCGTTTTACAAGTAAATCAGACCAAAAATTCTCATGGAAATCCACGCGACATCCTCGTGTTGTTCGTGGCACAATGCGCTCTGGTTAAATACAATGTATTCTGGTAAGAAGTCATGAATTCGAGATTTCGTACTCCTTTTACATATTCTTTTAATTTTAAATCCTGATTATGTTGCTGCTCGCTCGCTACGCTCACTCCGCAATAATTAACTTGACTTATGTAAAAATTTGCCTTTCCTTTATTTCAGGGTCAAATTAAACAGAGGATATTACATGACCGCGCGTGGATATGAATTTTATCTTTGAGTGTTCTACTCGATATCTCACTCGTTCGCTGCGCTCACTCGTGAGATATCGAGTCGAACACGAGAAAATAAAATTCATATCCACAAGCGGGCATGTAATATTCTGTTTCTTATATAAACACTCCTATTATATAAATACTCCTGTGAAAAAGGCGCGATTTATTATGTAACCATAACGACGGTGATCTCTTCACGTGTGAAGATAACATGTTATGAAGTTTTCGCGGGAAAGCTCACTTGGTATTTCACTGGTGTTTATATAATAAGTTCAAATTCTGGTGAAGAAAAGGGCACTTGCACGCAATATCTATTCACTCCCACAAAGCACCCAACCCAATAATAATTTCAATTGATTTCCTATCATAACGATTCAAATATCTTGTGCAAATGAATTCTTCACAGTTCAGTTCATAGGGTAACTGTTAGCATACTTTTAAAAAGTTGTTCTCCCCTTCGGCAGCATTATTACCATTTAGGTATACTAATTTATATGTCTTTTTTAAGGACGTTCGCGCCCATTGCTACTGCGCATCTCTACTGCGCATACTATTTATTGGGCACGCGCGTGCCACGTCATGTATTTCAAGCGCGCGCACCGAGGTGAAACTCAACAAAATATAGAGCTGATGACCTTTGCGTTAACTTGGTGTGCGAATATTTTTGTTGGATGCACGGTGACCCCCACTTTTTTTCGGCAGATCACTTCCTTTTCTGATTCTTTCTATTATACTGAAACACCAAAAAAAATCTGTACGTGGGAAGTTTTTACTATTTAAAGAGGGTCGAATTGGTACATGGATACAGGTGTGCGTAACTTAGAAGTTGCATTTTTTAGGGTTAATTTTACCTGATTTAATAACATATGTAGCAAAGATCTATCAAATGGACCTATATATGCTGTGTTAAACACACATAACTTAGATGTGATTCTTCAACTTAAATATATAATATGTTATTGACCGGCTGGGAGGTTCGTAAAGGGAAAAACTGTGACCGAGGTCTTGAAAATGCTCCCCGAGGCCGCAGGCCGAGGGCATCATTTTCAAGCCCGAGGTCACAGTTTTTCCCTATACGGACCGACCCTAAGCCGGCCAATAACGTTTTTATCTTTTCTTTCCTTGCGGTAAATTGGCGCACAAGTGGGTTTGTTTACGCAACTTTGTCATTGAATTGGCTTACGCGCCCTTTACAAACCATTCGCAAAAAATCTAACGAACGAACAAGCGAGAAATACAGGTGCTAAACAAAGAAAGATGTATTAAAGAACAGATTTATTTCGAACTATTTTATGTTAGTTGCATTAAAGTCACCTGTTAAGTTCTCTAAAAGCGTTTTCTCGGTGTGAAATTTCGTACAAAGTTCGAAGTTGTGCTACAAAAACAATTTCTGTCAGTCGTTGCGAATCACTCGAAATCAGACTTTTCTACCGTAAATTGAGTGGTAATTAGCGAGGAAATTCGTCAAGTGTACTCCACAGAAATTCTATCAAATACAGAAACGATCAGAGAGGTAAACTCGACTGAACTTGATTCAGTTTGACTTAAAAATTGTACAGAGAGAAATACAGGATTACGCGCCATTACAGCGCCGAGCTGCAAACAGCCAAACAAACTCTCACAACTTCAAAAATCTTAATTTAATTTACTTACGGTGACTTTCCTTGCCATCTAAAGGTGAATAGAAATAGACTTGCGTCGATTAATCGCCGATGGAAGTGTAAAAAGGGTGGAAGATTGCTGATAATCGCTAATTCGTTCACGAAAATAGATCAACTCGACGGATTCCGCCCGCTGTAGCGGTCCGTATGAGGAAATTCCGCCCGCTCCAGGAACCAATCAGATTGCAGGATTTGTTGAATTCCGCCCGCTCACGAGCCGAAAAAAAAGATAAATGCCGATATTAATGAATCCGGCCAGAATCGCCTCGAGTGACTGGAAATCCTAGAAATGCTATGGTCTGTGATACGCCTTATCTTCAAAACGAGTTCGGTGACCTCCGATGTTTTTATGTTTTTATCTAATTTTATCATTTTCTACCTGCAGTGAAAGTTTTTAAAAAAAACTGTACGTGGGAAGTTTTGGGCGCGAACGTCCTTACCTTTGAAACAGAAAAAGTTAGCGAGGAAACATTGTAGCTTATACCGACGTAGAACAACAACGACGAA
>JAHPZR010045304.1:0-2500 GCA_019787425.1 Platygyra sinensis | reverse complement strand
ACTACATATAATGTTGTAGCATTAATAAAGAACTTTTGTATTTTTGTACTTATCTAACAATACTGATAAGCAAGGCCGAAATCGAAAACAAATATCAACAAGGACTAATTCAAATGAACGTTATTACATTAAATGGAAACCTTTAATTGACAAGAAGTTTGTAAACTAGGGCTGTATATTACTTATCTTTGTGCTTTGTAGGATTTAACGCAACTTTTTTTTTTTACAAGTCATGGTAGGGAATGTAACTGTATTTTATTTTTTTCCTCTTTTGTTGTATTCTAATGTATTGTAAGTATTATCTGTACGTATTGTAAAGGTAACATAGATATTGTTAATAAAAATATTTTAAAAAAGCGGGACGTATCACATAAAAATTGTTTCATAATCTAATGCTGTCCTTCCTGACCTAAATGCAATTCACGAAAAGTTACATTACATAGAATTAGCGGATTTTCTATAAAACAGTTCACTTATATATGAGCCATGTATAAAAGGTCACGAGATGTCAATTTTATATCAAATTTATTTTAAGTGCACAGAACCTAAAAAAAAAATTGTTTCGCTAAAACGAATCCACTTGTTTTTTGAAGCATTTGCGCAAAAAAGTTTTAAATTTGGTAGCGGCGTACATACAACCTCAATCAATCAATCAATCAATCAATCAATCAATCAATCAATCAATCAATCAATCAATCAATCAATCAATCAATCAATCAATCGATCGATCGATCGATCGATCGATCAATCAAGCAATCAAGCAAGCAATCAATCAATTCTATATTAAGATATATATTAAGATACCTATTATAATTAAAAAAATATAAAGAATTTATTGAAAACCTAATTAAAATTTACAATGTACAATTTACATATCAGTATATTGGTCATAACGCTTCTTGATTGATCAGACAACTCTGATGGCTTTGTAATAAATTATTACTGCAAGATTGGAAGATATAGGTCGTCTAAAACGCCCTCCAGTTTTTGGTAGCATTTCTGGCTTTTAGCAGAAAATTTTTAAGTCTGGGGAACAAATTCCAGGGTGAGTTCTTCAATGGTTGTCACAGACTCATTTCGCTTGTTTTTCTTCGACAAAATCAACCCATCGTTTACGTCTTTATTGTGCCATTAACCGATCATCGCCAGTAAATTATACAGTATGTCTTTCTTTGAATCTGGGATATTGCTGCAACAGCCGATACCTGGAAGGCCTTTCTGCGCACGTTTCGAATGTGCATTGCACCATCCTAAAGAGAATGAGAAGAGGTGGGATATTCAACCTTCCTGGCTAACGGCCGGACCCATTCTCCTCAAACTCGTGCGTGAAACAAATGGAGGCGTTTTTGGCGCTATTTCAAGATTTCGTCGTTGTTGTTCTACGTCGGTATAAGCTACAATGTTTCCTCGCTAACTTTTTCTGTTTCAAAGGTAAGGACGTTCGCGCCCAAAACTTCCCACGTACAGTTTTTTTTAAAAACTTTCACTGCAGGTAGAAAATGATAAAATTAGATAAAAACATAAAAACATCGGAGGTCACCGAACTCGTTTTGAAGATAAGGCGTATCACAGACCATAGCATTTCTAGGATTTCCAGTCACTCGAGGCGATTCTGGCCGGATTCATTAATATCGGCATTTATCTTTTTTTTCGGCTCGTGAGCGGGCGGAATTCAACAAATCCTGCAATCTGATTGGTTCCTGGAGCGGGCGGAATTTCCTCATACGGACCGCTACAGCGGGCGGAATCCGTCGAGTTGATCTATTTTCGTGAACGAATTAGCGATTATCAGCAATCTTCCACCCTTTTTACACTTCCATCGGCGATTAATCGACGCAAGTCTATTTCTATTCACCTTTAGATGGCAAGGAAAGTCACCGTAAGTAAATTAAATTAAGATTTTTGAAGTTGTGAGAGTTTGTTTGGCTGTTTGCAGCTCGGCGCTGTAATGGCGCGTAATCCTGTATTTCTCTCTGTACAATTTTTAAGTCAAACTGAATCAAGTTCAGTCGAGTTTACCTCTCTGATCGTTTCTGTATTTGATAGAATTTCTGTGGAGTACACTTGACGAATTTCCTCGCTAATTACCACTCAATTTACGGTAGAAAAGTCTGATTTCGAGTGATTCGCAACGACTGACAGAAATTGTTTTTGTAGCACAACTTCGAACTTTGTACGAAATTTCACACCGAGAAAACGCTTTTAGAGAACTTAACAGGTGACTTTAATGCAACTAACATAAAATAGTTCGAAATAAATCTGTTCTTTAATACATCTTTCTTTGTTTAGCACCTGTATTTCTCGCTTGTTCGTTCGTTAGATTTTTTGCGAATGGTTTGTAAAGGGCGCGTAAGCCAATTCAATGACAAAGTTGCGTAAACAAACCCACTTGTGCGCCAATTTACCGCAAGGAAAGAAAAGATAAAAACGTTATTGGCCGGCTTAGGGTCGGTCCGTATAGGGAAAAACTGTGACCTCGGGCTTGAAAATGATGCCCTCG
>JAHPZR010045303.1:17500-20000 GCA_019787425.1 Platygyra sinensis | reverse complement strand
TTTGCACCCACCAAATTTTTGCAAGCGCTACCAAACTTCAAAGATTCCGTCGACTAGCTTTAGAGGCTGTAAAAATTTTTCAGGCGAGAAAACCTTTGTTCCTTGACATCCATCCGTCATTGGGTCGTCAAATTTTGCAGCATAATTATTTACGAAGGCGAACGTGACCGTATGACTTCCCGCGAGTGTTCTCTCACTGAACATATAAGAGTATCAGTTAAACCATCGAATGACTCTCTACCCATTCGCATATTTCTACGGAGCAAGATCTCAGGAAAATGGCACTGGATAGGTGCAGATGGATTTCGAACCAGACTCTGCGGGCGAGGAAATATCCAGTGCGGATGAAAACGACGGCGATGCGGCGTCTTCTCTGATGAATTAAAACCTCCAAAATGATAACAGCCGAATCCTAGCAACCAAAACTATAATTAAGGTATCATGGTAGGTGGATTTTTAAGAAAAATGCGAAAAATCTTTTTTTCGCTGTTCAAATTGAGAAGACTGAGAAAAATAATTTGCAGAAAGAATGGAGAAAAAAGCTTTTTTACTTTTTACGATAAAGAGAAAAACTGTTTTTGAATCTCATTAAATCTCTTACGGCGCGTTGACAGCTCTAATTAAAATTCACCGCCAGTTGTCACATGTAATGCGAATTGCGGTGTGATATTTTATTTGCGCACGCGAACCGTTCTCGATCTGGTTGTTTCATCGCAAGTCAAGCTTTCGTTCTTATCAAATTTTCTTTACGTCAGGACGAAAACTCGCGAGAAAACTTCTTGCCCATTTTCGTCTCCGAAGAAGTCGAAGAGGCGAAAATCTGGTGGAACCAGCAAGTTCAGCGTCGAACAAGATCTTTGGCTCCTGATCTGAGCGACTGTGGGTCGCATTGTTTTAAACTTAGAAGAATGGTTGAAGGAACTCGAGGACACAAATCCCGCCAATGAAGCTAAAGGTCAAAATGCAACAAGTCGCACTAGTCGCACGAAATTGCTGGAGAACGGACGCGATTCCGAAACTTCCACAGCGAGAGATCGAGTCAAGCACAGATGTAGATGTAAACGATATAGACCTCGAAATTTCCTCTTTTTGGCTTCACGAGGCATATATGGTTTCAGAAAATGTCTGGAGAACGAAGAAGTCTAAACTCGAACAACATAACACCAATGCTGCCGACGAAATAATCACGGCAGTTTAAATACAAACCTGTTTTAAAACCTAAGTGGTTTTTCGCTTCTCGGACGATTTCACTGCAACGTAGACGTCTGTTTATTTCAAGTTGTCATGACCCATTGTTTTGGTAAACTGACCCATGCCGACATCTGTCAGCGCGGAGGGAATTTTTAACACCTAATCATACCGATCTCGCAAAAGGTTTCTCGTCTTTTTCTCGATAAAAACAAACTGCCTATAAGGATGAACATTTTTAGTTCGTTTACGCGTGTCTTCCAACGGAATTGGCTGAAAATCGGCAGGTATGTTCCCTATTACCTGCTTCGAAAAAGGGTGTCGGGCTTTGTTTAATTTCGCTTCCGTTTCAGAGTTATAGCCTCTTTAGGGTAAGGAAAAACCCGCGTTCAGAACATCAAACTTTAGGAGGGTGTAGAAAAAAAACCAAGCCACATCTGGAAAATCGCAGACACCCTTTTTGAGGGTGATGTGTGAGAAAACATTTCCGATGTTAATCGCGCCGCTCCGATGATTCACGCGCGGAAGCGAACCAGTTTAAGCAAAGAAGTGTTTCTGGGTATTTCTTTTTATATCACTCCGACAATAACTTTTTAGAAAATTTCAAACATATGATTGTATTCTATAACTATTAAACTTTCAGAAAATGTATAGGTTGATGGGGTTTTCTTTCAAAGCGCCAGCGTAAGAGCGCGATTTCCAAACACTGTCAATCCACCTACCATGATACCTTAATTGTTGATATAGCAATAACAGTTCTGTATGAAAAGCAAAGCAAAAGGCAATAAAGTGCCATGAAAACATTTTCGGGGGAGCATTTTTCATTCACAAATTCGACCGGAAACTTCGCGCGAAACAGACACCGACACACATTTCAAGACATCTTGATGGTATTAAAATTGATCAAGTTATCTGTCACTAAAAAAATTTCGCATGATCATGTGTGAACAGGATTGCGAAAACAAAAAATTGGTGATTACAAAATTTTCAATTTTTTTGCAAACGCAAAACTCAAAATTTCGTCTTAGTGCGAACAGGGCCAAAGTCAAGTTAATTATTGCGGAGTGAGCGTAGCGAGCGAGCAGCAACATAATCAGGATTTAAAATTAAAAGAATATGTAAAAGGAGTACGAAATTCTCGAATTCATGACTTCTTACCAGAATACATTGCATTTAACCAGAGCGCATTGTGCCACGAACAACACGAGGATGTCGCGGGGATTTCGATGAGAATTTTTGCTCTGATTTACTTGTAAAACGATGTGCAGGAGATGTTATTGACTTTCACAACTATGTCATTTCTTTGCAGTCT
>JAHPZR010045303.1:10000-12500 GCA_019787425.1 Platygyra sinensis | reverse complement strand
TCCCCAACTCTAGTCCCAGCTGTAGTCCCAGCTCGAATCCCAGTTTGAGTCCCAATGTGAGACCTAGCTCTAGTCCCAGCTTGATTCCCAGCTCGGGTCTAAGTCCCAGTTGAAGTCGTAGTTTATGTCCCCGCTCTAGTCTCTAAGCTCTAGTCCCAGTTCGAGTTCCCCTCCAATTTCCCAGTTCGACTCTCAGCTCGTGTTCCACTGAGTTTGGGTCCCAGCTCTATTCCCAGCTTGGGTCCAAGCTCTAGTCCAAGCTCGAGTCCAGTTCGTTACCTTTCTGACGCTATCCATGATGTCTACAGGAACATCGATGTGAAGATCAAAGAGAAACAGTATATCATGCTCGCTTGGAACACGCGCGATAGCCTCGTTTAGCGCGAGTGTCTTGTAAAATTTACCCGTCATGTTAACAATGGTGTGTCTGCTGCGCAACAAAGAAATGTTAAATGCTTTGGCCATGTCAATATCCTTACTTGCAAAGTCGGCAATAATGACGTGAAAGTTCGTATCACCAGTCAATAAGCTGGCAACAGTAAGTTCATTGATAAAGTGATAGACCCATCGTCCCTGATCTTTGACAGGAAGTATGAAGTACACCGTGGCTTTGCTGTTCCAGTTGATTCCTTCTGGAAAACACAACTTGTCACTTCCTTTCTTCTGATAGACGTGTTCTGACAAGCGAAATGATTTGTTGCTATGCTGTAAGCCAACTTCCACATCGACTAAGAAACGATCACCGTAAACTGGATCTGATTTTTGCGTAACTCTGTAGATTCTCTTTAAAAGAAATCCCTGAAAAAGAATGAGACAGATAAATCAATCAATCAATTAATTGCCGATCGATCGATCGCTCCGATCGAGCGAATCGCTCGATCGGAGCGATCGATCGATCGATTAATTGATTGATTGATTTATCTGTCTCATTCTTTTTCAGGGATTTCTTTTTAAAGAGAATCTACAGAGTTACGCAAAAATCAGATCCAGTTTACGGTGATCGTTTCTTAGTCGATGTGGAAGTTGGCTTACAGCATAGCAACAAATCATTTCGCTTGTCAGAACACGTCTATCAGAAGAAAGGAAGTGACAAGTTGTGTTTTCCAGAAGGAATCAACTGGAACAGCAAAGCCACGGTGTACTTCATACTTCCTGTCAAAGATCAGGGACGATGGGTCTATCACTTTATCAATGAACTTACTGTTGCCAGCTTATTGACTGGTGATACGAACTTTCACGTCATTATTGCCGACTTTGCAAGTAAGGATATTGACATGGCCAAAGCATTTAACATTTCTTTGTTGCGCAGCAGACACACCATTGTTAACATGACGGGTAAATTTTACAAGACACTCGCGCTAAACGAGGCTATCGCGCGTGTTCCAAGCGAGCATGATATACTGTTTCTCTTTGATCTTCACATCGATGTTCCTGTAGACATCATGGATAGCGTCAGAAAGGTAACGAACTGGACTCGAGCTTGGACTAGAGCTTGGACCCAAGCTGGGAATAGAGCTGGGACCCAAACTCAGTGGAACACGAGCTGAGAGTCGAACTGGGAAATTGGAGGGGGAACTCGAACTGGGACTAGAGCTTAGAGACTAGAGCGGGGACATAAACTACGACTTCAACTGGGACTTAGACCCGAGCTGGGAATCAAGCTGGGACTAGAGCTAGGTCTCACATTGGGACTCAAACTGGGATTCGAGCTGGGACTACAGCTGGGACTAGAGTTGGGACTAGAGTTGAGACTAGAGCTGGGACTTGAGCTGGGACTAGAGTTTGGACTAGAGTTGGGACTAGCGTTGGGACTAGAGCTGGGACTAAAACTGGGACTCAAGCCGGATCTCAGGCTGGGACTCAAGGTGGGACTAGGACTGGGACTCGAACTGGTACTCGAGCTGAGACTCGAACTGGGACTAGCTATAGAGCTGCACTTGAGCTGGGACCCCAACTGGAACTTGAGCTGGGATCCAAACTAGGTCTCGAAATAGGACTCTAGCCACAATTTGAGCCAGGCTTAAGGTTTAGGGCCCCTTCAACCATTTTGTACGTCCGAGCGTTTTGTTCACTTCTCACCCCCTTGGAAAGGTAACGATCTTTACGCAGGCTAATGTTGTCCTGACCGTTTTTTTTTTCGGTAAGCAAAAAAATGTTTGTGGTTGCTGTATCCTCTCTTAAACCATACTCTGTCGTGCAAGTGTAAACTTTTGTATCCCCGATGTGTGGTGACAGCAGCTTTATGGACGGAAGCGTAAACAAAAACTCAGAGTGCGTAATTACAAGTGTTAAATCATCGTAGTAGTTTTAGCTTTTAAGCGTGACTCAAACTCGTTGTACTCCCGGGTTTAGCTTTTAAGCGTTAATTCGAACTCGTTGTACCCCCGGGGGTACTTAACAAAGTTTAATACGGGGAGGCTCCGCCCCGAGGTCTAGCCCGTTACCCTTTTATATACCACTTTGGCAGAAAAGTTACCCCCTTTTGTATATTTTTTTATTG
>JAHPZR010045303.1:2500-5000 GCA_019787425.1 Platygyra sinensis | reverse complement strand
TTGCTTAAACTGGTTCGCTTCCGCGCGTGAATCATCGGAGCGGCGCGATTAACATCGGAAATGTTTTCTCACACATCACCCTCAAAAAGGGTGTCTGCGATTTTCCAGATGTGGCTTGGTTTTTTTTCTACACCCTCCTAAAGTTTGATGTTCTGAACGCGGGTTTTTCCTTACCCTAAAGAGGCTATAACTCTGAAACGGAAGCGAAATTAAACAAAGCCCGACACCCTTTTTCGAAGCAGGTAATAGGGAACATACCTGCCGATTTTCAGCCAATTCCGTTGGAAGACACGCGTAAACGAACTAAAAATGTTCATCCTTATAGGCAGTTTGTTTTTATCGAGAAAAAGACGAGAAACCTTTTGCGAGATCGGTATGATTAGGTGTTAAAAATTCCCTCCGCGCTGACAGATGTCGGCATGGGTCAGTTTACCAAAACAATGGGTCATGACAACTTGAAATAAACAGACGTCTACGTTGCAGTGAAATCGTCCGAGAAGCGAAAAACCACTTAGGTTTTAAAACAGGTTTGTATTTAAACTGCCGTGATTATTTCGTCGGCAGCATTGGTGTTATGTTGTTCGAGTTTAGACTTCTTCGTTCTCCAGACATTTTCTGAAACCATATATGCCTCGTGAAGCCAAAAAGAGGAAATTTCGAGGTCTATATCGTTTACATCTACATCTGTGCTTGACTCGATCTCTCGCTGTGGAAGTTTCGGAATCGCGTCCGTTCTCCAGCAATTTCGTGCGACTAGTGCGACTTGTTGCATTTTGACCTTTAGCTTCATTGGCGGGATTTGTGTCCTCGAGTTCCTTCAACCATTCTTCTAAGTTTAAAACAATGCGACCCACAGTCGCTCAGATCAGGAGCCAAAGATCTTGTTCGACGCTGAACTTGCTGGTTCCACCAGATTTTCGCCTCTTCGACTTCTTCGGAGACGAAAATGGGCAAGAAGTTTTCTCGCGAGTTTTCGTCCTGACGTAAAGAAAATTTGATAAGAACGAAAGCTTGACTTGCGATGAAACAACCAGATCGAGAACGGTTCGCGTGCGCAAATAAAATATCACACCGCAATTCGCATTACATGTGACAACTGGCGGTGAATTTTAATTAGAGCTGTCAACGCGCCGTAAGAGATTTAATGAGATTCAAAAACAGTTTTTCTCTTTATCGTAAAAAGTAAAAAAGCTTTTTTCTCCATTCTTTCTGCAAATTATTTTTCTCAGTCTTCTCAATTTGAACAGCGAAAAAAAGATTTTTCGCATTTTTCTTAAAAATCCACCTACCATGATACCTTAATTATAGTTTTGGTTGCTAGGATTCGGCTGTTATCATTTTGGAGGTTTTAATTCATCAGAGAAGACGCCGCATCGCCGTCGTTTTCATCCGCACTGGATATTTCCTCGCCCGCAGAGTCTGGTTCGAAATCCATCTGCACCTATCCAGTGCCATTTTCCTGAGATCTTGCTCCGTAGAAATATGCGAATGGGTAGAGAGTCATTCGATGGTTTAACTGATACTCTTATATGTTCAGTGAGAGAAACACTCGCGGGAAGTCATACGAGGTCACGTTTCGCCTTCGTAAATAATTATGCTGCAAAATTTGACGACCCAATGACGGATGGATGTCAAGGAACAAAGGTTTTCTCGCCTGAAAAATTTTTACAGCCTCTAAAGCTAGTCGACGGAATCTTTGAAGTTTGGTAGCGCTTGCAAAAATTTGGTGGGTGCAAAAAATCGTTCGCACTAGAACATGGCTTCGCGTTGACAGATTGTTTTGCAAAACCAAACAAAATTTCGCGTAGTGCGAACAGGGCCTTATGTAAAAATTTGCCTTTCCTTTATTTCAGGGTCAAAATTTCCGCTTGCAAAACGTGTATTAAAACAAAGGATATTACATGATCGCGCGTGGATATGAATTTTATCTTTCGAGTGTTCTACTCCGATATCTCACGAGTGCGACACGAGTGAGATATCGAGTCGAACACGAGAAAATAAAATTCATATCCACAAGCGGGCATGTAATATTCTGTTTATTATATAAACACTCCTATTATATAAATACTCCTGTGAAAAAGGCGCGATTTATTTGTAACCATAACGACGGTGATCTCTTCACGTGTGAAGATAACATGTATGAAGTTTTCGCGGGAAAGCTCACTTGGTATTTCACTGGTGTTTATATAATAAGTTCAAATTCTGGTGAAGAAAAAGGGCACTTGCACGCAATATCTATTCACTCCACAAAGCACCCAACCCAATACAATTTCAATTGATTTCCTATCATAACGATTCAAATATCTTGTGCAAATGAATTCTTCACAGTTCAGTTCATAGGATAACTGTTAGCATACTTTTAAAAAGTTGTTCTCCCCTTCAGCAGCATTATTACCATTTAGGTATACTAATTTATATGTCCTTTTTTAAGGACGTTCGCCACCATTGCTACTGCGCATCTTACTGCGCATGCTATTTATTGGGCACGCGCGTGCCACGT
>JAHPZR010045300.1:0-14711 GCA_019787425.1 Platygyra sinensis | reverse complement strand
CAGGACAGATATCTTCAGTGTGGTATGGGCTCGAACAAACATTGCAGCGAGGCTTGGCTAGACCCACGAAAGTCACTGTCCATAGTTCAAGGTCTACCTTGTCCCAGCTAAGAGACAAGTCATAAGCAGCATAGTGACAGAATTGCTGGTCAAATGAAATCCAGGCCAAACCTTTAAATTTGGTCACTGCTCTGCTAATGATTTGCTGGTACTTAATCAGTTTGAGCACCCTTCTCAGGTAAGCGGTTACTAAGACTAGCATATAGACCATATAGACGTCGAGCCATTTCTGGAATGTGTCAATGACGGGCTTTTTCTTTCTAACCATGGTGAAAGGGGAACCCATGGGGCCTGAGGATGAGTCATCCATGTGGAGCTGGATCTCAGGGGTCTGAGACTGGTACAAGTTGTCCGGTAAAAGCAAAGCAAAATCAACATACTCACCCCTGAGTATTTTGTCCTCCAAGCCACGGTCAACTGGTCTTGAAAGACCTAGAGAAGAGGCTGCACCAGGAGTACAACATGGCTGGTTAGATGCGAGTGTATTGAGAGCACTTGCTGGAGTGGAGAACGTGACATGGACGGCACGTGACATGATTTCTTCGATGGCGGAGCACTGAGCTGAACTGAACGAAGTGTTCTGTTGGCTTTCTGTGTCGATCTCGAGATCGGACTAGATCATGTCCTTGATGGAAGACAGCGAGGCGTGGTCTGACAGGGCGCCATCTTCTTGCTCCTGTTCTTGGCTCGCGACTGCGGCACTGTTTTGCCAGATAGGGAAGGTTTCAGTCTCCCCGGTGTTACGCAGATCGCGGTTATTGTTTCTGGTTGACTGACCAGGTTGGGCATTGACATGAGACTGGCTTGACGTCCGTTTCTGTTTGCTCGTTGCCGCGTGATTTTGCAGAGTTAAACAGCAAGGCCCGCTTTAGACGATTTTGAAGGTGCCCTTTGGAGCTAGTGATTGAAAGCTTCAAGTCAAAGTTTTAAGACTTCGCTATTGAGCCCCGAAAGGTGTTCGCCTCTGATGGGGATTCTTTTCGTCTGGGATGCACGGCGAGGGCAGTGAGCCATGAAAAATTTATGATAGTTTACAAGTACTAACTGCGCTGTACAATAGAACACTAAAGTGAACTCTGAACAGTTTGTTTGAGCTTATATAGCTAGACTAACGTCTACAAAATAGCCAGTAGAAAGAGCTGTACTATGAAACAGCTTGACATTACACGTGAAAAAAACATTGCCAATAATAGTGCTTTAATATTTTTGGACAATCTCAGATAGTGCAGAGTGTTATGCAGGACTGTAAGTACGTTTTGAGTCATCTGCTGCCTGTATGTAACTTGTTAGTTCAAGGCCCAAAATTAACTTACAATTACTGTTTGTCAAGACGGTTTTAAATTTTACTGTGGTGTTTTACTTTGAATTTTGTTCATTCTAAATTCATTAATACATTGAATTAGCAAACGTGATAATTTTAGTTTTTCAACGCCAACAGTTGTAACTTGATACTTTTGTTTTTCTCGCAAAGTTTGTAACATGATACCCTGGTTTTCTCAAAAACATACAAAGAAGATAGGCTCGCTTTTTTCCTGAGAAAAATGAAATAATGTTTTTAACTTATGAAAAAATTGGAAGAAGAATGATTTTGTTTCAGTCAAGAGGCAAATTTTCATATCATCAATAAACAATTACTAATTTAATTATCAAATAGTCACGTCACGTAGTGTCCGACTCGGAATAGCACATTCTTATTAGGTTGCCACCGTTGGTGTTAACAGTAAACCAGTTCAAAATACACAATGATATCGATATTTGAGAAATTTCTTTTGTCACGACATTACTAATTGTAATGCCGCTAACTCAGAAATATTTCGGGTGAATACATTTGTGAACTTCTTTTTCTCTTTCATAGGAGAGAGAATACAAGCGGCTGAGGCAATCCATAGACCCTTTGCATAAATGGCACCTAAATTTGAATAACAATACTTGGTACATCCTTAGCCTCATGTTCATGTTTCAAGACAAAGGAAATTTCACATGAATGTGAGGCTAAGGATGTACCAAGTATTGTTATTCAAATTTAGACGCCATTTATGCAAAGGGTCTATTCGTTTCCCTGTTTAAAGCTTAGCAAACACAAAATAGTTGAAAACGGCACACGGCATTTTTCAACCAAGCTAGGGATGATTCCAAAAGATACGCTGTCACAAAAGCGTTCATTGCACTAAAAGAGGGAACTGATATTACCTGAAATATAACTGCTATCACCTGTTAAGATGAGAGTGTGGTATCACATGCATGAATCTCAACTCGAGAACGGATTGTATCATGCTGACAATGCTAGAGCCCATGCATCTTACATACTGTGTTCAACCACAAGGAAAAGCACTAAACAAAACTGCATGCGAATTGTGAAGCATTTTTGACAAAGTTCACTTTTGACCAAAAATACCTAACAGAAGGTGATGAATGGTTCCATAAAAGACACAAGGTCTCAGGGGATATCAAGAATACAAACTGAAATTTAAAAATAAATGACTGGGGATGTGTAGTACTCAATCCATGTCACATGCCCACACAGTTAGATTGGAGTCCTATTTTAACTGAAATTGTTATTTGATTCAAGCTGGCATATTAAACTACGAGATGAATATACAGCATGGAGGATGATCACAAGTACATGTATAAACGTAATGAGGCTGTTGCAGAAATATAACCAGGGAAAAATAATCAGACTTCAACCATGAAACACACCTGTGACTTCCACTGAAAAGAATGTTTAAACTGCTCTCAATGCACGCTCTGGCACATTTCAGTTTGCGCTTATCAGATGATTTACAAAAGTGCCACACAATGTCAAAGTACGTCAAGTAGGGTAAAATGCCAGATTTACAGAGTTGCAGTTATGCAGAGCAAGGTATGAGTAACACCCCAACTTTTTGACTTGCTCTCTTCCTAATGTCTTTGATATGTTTGCTAACTATAAGGTTTGTCATAAAATTAATGTTTACACCCAGAATAAATTGTAAGTTTGAGTCCAAAGACTTAACCATTCTTGACTCAATTTCAAGTGATACACTGTACTTCATCTGCACACTCTTCCTTATTAAGACTTTGGGTCGATGACGATGATTCGAAATTTGGTGGAATTGGCTTTTAAGAGGTTTTCTTTGTATCATCGAGTGATCTTCTCAGTTTCTTCCTAGCCTGCATGGCAGGCTGTAGAAAGGGAGGGAGGAAAGTCAAAATGAGCGCGGGAGGGAGAAGGTACAGCCTGCAAGGACGCTATTGTTTTCTTTGTTTTTTTCGTCCACCAGACGAACGTAAAAATCCTGATTGGTCAGATTTAATGAATTACCTAATCCATCCTTCTGATTGGTCAGTGACCTGTCATTCGAAACCATTACGGTCTTCTCATGTTTATATTCAACAAGGCGGGTAAACCAACCTAAGAGATCGTTTCGAACTAATTCCTCATATGTTAGCCAATGTTAGTAACAACGCCTTTTTTCAGAATTATTAGTGACCAGATTACGGAAGTCGAGGCCATGAATTTGACTGCCTGATATTTGGCTCAAAAGCTAGTTTGTTTGGAAGACATTGAAGGGGGAAAATTGTTGTCTGTGCATCCGCGGAAATTGCCACAAATAAGTGATTTCTACAATCACTAAAGAAGAACACTGCTCAGTAGCAGTTTAGTGGCTTGTGAGTCGCATACAGTTGAAACGTGAACAAGCACTCCAGGCCAACTGTGAATCGGTGTAAGAAGCAATCACTGTTTTCCAAAGCTCTTCAGAGATTTGCTTGAGACAACTCCGAATATTTCTTTTCTCGCTGACAATTTGAATATATTTCTCCAAGCTTTAGCCACACATTTGTCATATGTTACTTTTAGATTTATCTGGCAAACTCAAACATTGCTACAATTGCTTTCTTTTTGGGCCGGCCTCTTCTCGCTTTTCCCAACGTCTGAAGCTGAGGTCTTCAAATTTTAAAATTCATTTTTTTCGTGCAAAACAACAAAAACAAGAAATACGAGAACCCATTAGCACCTACAGATTTTGTCACGAAAGAAGCGGCGTCATTCTGATTGGATAATTTTGACAGCCAGACATTCCACAGTTGAGTGGTTTTTGCATAGTTAATTAGAGGGCGTAATGAAAAAAACAATAGCATCCTTGCAGGCGTCCCCTAGTGTGCGCGATCCTCCCGCATCCGATTTTTTCGTGCTTCACTGGCTCGTCTTTCCCCTTTCCCTCCCCTTCGGATGCCTGCCACACAGGCTAGTTTCTTCCTTAAGCTCTCGGATGGCATTCTCCATGGAGTCTCCAATCATGTACATTTGGTGGTCATCTGCGTACAAAGAGGTTCTCTGAATCTGTATATGATGGTAGTCGTTTTGGTATAGGTTCCACATGAGAGGTCAAAAGACAAACCCTGAGGACCTACTCTTGTTTGTTCTTTCAATACACTTGTAAAATTTTGTAACTTTACTCAATTTTTTTTTTGGACCCTAGGAAGCTCGCATAAGATTAACGGATTTCAATTTTGTCTGAGAAGCTGTATGCCTTGAGCTTCTGAATCATTAAAGCAGGGTGTATGAGTCTATTGCTTTGCTTGTACCTGTGGGTAGCTGTTGTTTAGCAGCTGTGTTTTCTGCACATGGACAGTTTTTGATACAAGTGTGGATCGATGGTTGACATAACTTGCTTACAAAGAAGTGACTCAAATATCTTGTCAACAGAATTCAGGATAGGTGGATAGTTACTTTGGCCAGTTCCATCTCCCTTTATGAATAATGGGATCCATTCCCCTATCTTTCAAGTGCATGGCAATTGTGCCTTCTCAATTATGGCATTAAACAACCTTGTAAGTGATGGTGCTATTCCTTTGGCTGTCAGATTTAGAATCTTAGGAAAGATTCCATCCCATTCAGTGCCCTTAGAGGGTTTCAGCATTTGAAGTTCTCTTTCTACGGTCTTCGTCTTCAATCTACTGAAATTGAAGACCTTCGTTGGCTCGCCTTACAACTCTGGCATTAGAGTGACTTTCACAGTCGTGCTGTAAATAAGCCGTGCTGATGTTGTTTGCAACTGTTCAGAAGTATGTGCAAAGCTCATTGCCCATGTTTTGATTAGTTATGATTCTCTTGTCAACTTTAAATGCTATTTTGGAATAATCTTTTTTTTAAACTAGACCAGTACTGTACTTTTATTACAAGAGACAGATGGAAAACAAAATTACAGTTTAATAACATGCACACAAGTATACAGTCCGTAAGTCTGATAGCTGAAAAGTACGGTTTAAAACCTTTTGGTCAAATATTCAACATGTCACCGTAAAGTATGGACAAAATTTAACCAGCTGCTAATTACAGGTTAACACACTCAGCGAGTGAATTATCGGGATTTACCTGCACAAGTTCACTAACAATGAACGAGTGCAGGTAAATCCCGATAATTCATGAGCAATGAGTGCATTAACATTTTTATTATTCAAATTCAATACACTGAAAACAAAAATCGTCAAACTTTTAGTCAGCCGAAGCCATGGTGTAATGACAGTGGTGTATAGAATTTACACCACGGCTATTACACCAGGATAATGACGTCAAGGAGGTTGTTTCGTCACAACCCAGCGTCACGTGGCACAAATCAACCAACCAGAGAATCGGAATTCGTACAGTGTATGAAAGTTGAATAATAATAGCATTTATTTATCTATTGATTATCGATTATTTAATGATACAAAATTTATTAATAGGTCTATTTACTTATGTACTTATTTGTTGATTTTTTGTTTATCTATTTATTCATTAATTTGTTTGTTTACTTCTGATACAGTAATCCCGACACTCTTTCAACCTTTTCTGATAACGACTTTATGTCAGTCGCGAAAACACAGCAATCATAGCTGCTTACTACCTATTGGATATTAAGCAATTATTAAATGAGACTGAGCAGGATATGAAGAACTCTGCAAATCATCAGAGGCCGATCCACAGGGGCCGAGGGCCGAGGTGGATAACACCCTCCTACATCTGCAGAATTCTTCATATCCTACGAAAGCCAAATTCAATACATGTAAGCTCTATTATTCATTCAAAATATCTCCCCATTCTTGAGAGAGTTTCGCCATTTCGCTCTTTGTTTTTCTGCGTACCAAAAATAACAAAATCTCATCACCAGGTTTTCTTGGTAAATGGTTCAATGATCTGCAGCAGGCTGCACTTTTTGACGTCATCGCTCCAATAATCTGCAGCGGACTGGACTTTTGACGTCATTGGTTGAATATGACAAAGATTCTTTTCAAATTTGGTCAACAGCAGCTGGTATGGTGAATTATGCGTGTGGTTTTAACAAGTCAGAAACGGGAAAATACTTTGAATGAATAACAATACCAATCTTTGCTCTTGTAATTTAGGAATGGCCGAAAGATCTTGCAAATTGTTTTTTGGCTTTTGCTTAAGTTTCTCTGACTCAAATAATAATTTCTGTTTCGAATAATAGGCATTATTTGTATTTAACTCCAGCGAGAGATCTGGGGCGAGTTTGCTGACATGCGCTGTACACAGCTTGTTTCCATGTGCTTGTACACAACCTAGCTTGGTTCAAGCCAACCTCACAGAATCTTTCTCTAAAATAGTATGTGGTTTTCATGTTTTCGCAATGGGCACTAGAAAGAGCAGCAGGAGAACTAAGCCTCCGACTAAACTTACGGATTAAGAGATGGATGACTTACTGGAAGATTCAGCAACACCTCAGCAAATAAACGAAGCAGTCAAACGCGAACTGAGTCAGGTCGAGTCGATGATCAACCAGTGGTAAAGCCCAGCAGTCCACGGTAAAACAAGAGAGAACAATAGAGGATCTCCGAAACCGCAATTTGCAGCTTGAACTAGATCTCAGTCACCAAACTCGAGCTGTTGACGCTACAACTAGAATCAGCGCGGAACACTTCCCCCAAGATAGCGGCGGCAGTTCAATCAGCAACACCTAGCAATAATCCTACCGCAAAAACCAACCTTAAAAGACCTCCAACAAGATCCCAACGTACAGTCCAAGCTAAAATCTCTCATGGATTCTTTGGCAGAACCAGTGTTAGTAGGCCTGACCGAAGAAGAGCAAGATCCGGCACGCCAGCTGTTGGAACCCACTTCTTCTCAAGGTAAACATGCATTACTTATTCCTGATTTCATTAGTTCCCTCCCCATAATCCTTCAAGAGGACAGGGAGACTGTGCTTGGAACCTCGGGTGACGCCAAAATCATCTTAAAATCCTCTCAAGAAAAGCTCTCCCTTGACAAAATTTCATTCCCTAAGTGGTCCCCCCTGACTCCATAGTGGTACATGCCTTTATGCAAAATAATAAATCTGCCTTACGACCTGGATCTAAAGACCAAATTGAAGCGCAACTAGTTAAGGGTCTTCAACAGGACAATTTTGCAGTAGCAGACCATATCCCACATGCCAACAATAATATTATTAACGCACTTGGAACTGTAACAAAAAAGGACTCAGATAAAGTACGCATGATAATGAATTGCAGCCGACCACCCACAATGAACACCAATTCATAAATAGATTTGGAACACTACAAGTATGTTACTGTTGATGATGCAGCAAACCTCTCAGCCAGGTTGTTGGCTGGCAAAAGTTGATTTGAAAAATGCTTACAGAAGTGTTGGTACACACCCTGACAGCTGGCGAGTTACAGGAATGTCCTGGTGTTTCAATGGTTCTACAGTCCCAACCTACCTTTATGATAAGCGCCTCCCTTTTGGAGCAAGGGCATCCCCAATAATCTTCCATCGTCTTACACAAGAGGCCTGTCGTATGATGGCCAACAAAGGGTATACTGTACTGGCCTATCTAGATGACTTTCTTATCATCAAACCAACTCAGCTTTGCTGCAGGGCTGCCTTCAATATGCTAGTAACCCTACTGGAGTCCCTTGGCTTTACCATCAACTGGACAAAAGTTGTTTATCCTGTCCAATGCCTGACCTTTCTCGGGGTTGAAATCGACACTGTTAAGTGTGAACTCTGCCTTCCAGATGATCGTGTGGCTGAATTGTTGTCTTTTTGCAAGCAGACAAACTTGAAACGTAACTGTTCCAAACTGCACTTGCAAAGACTTCTTGGGAAGCTTAATTGGGCAGCATGTGTTGTCCGAGGGGGCCACATCTTTCTTAGGCGTCTTATCGCCTTGACAAACTCTGTTAAACGTTCACACCATCGCGTGTATTTAAACCTGGATGCAAGAGCCGACCTTCTCTGGTGCACCTCCCTCCTACCTGCACACAACTGTAAAACCCTGTTCCCCTCAGCAATCCCAGAGCTCCCTACACCTGTGCTTACTGATGCCTCGACATCTGGTGGAGTGTGTGTGTGGAACACTGACTGGATGTATGTTAACTGGGCCTTGGACCATCCAGCTCTCTATCCTTTCCACATTAATTATAAGGAGACATTTACAATTGTTTTAGCAGCATGCCATTGGGCACCTTTCTGGTCAGGTTAAAGCGTAATTGTCAAGTCAGACAGCCAGGTAGTTGCCACTATTCTAAACAAAGGTTCATCCCGCTGCCCAATGATCATGGCCTGGATTTGTTACCTGTTTTGGCTTAAGGAATATTTCAGCTTCAGCTTATTTTCCCTTCCTCCACAGGATTCATTGGGACATCCCTGTTTAGTATTTCACTGAAGTGTTCCACCCATCTCTGCAGCCATTCTTGCGCTTCTGTCTTGATCACCCCTTGCTTGTCTTTCATGCCTACTTCTTGTCTCCTCTGTTCCCCAGCTAGTTGGTTAGTCATGTTGTATAGCTCCTTGATTCTACCATTCTCAGCAGCCTTTTCTGCTGCTGCAGCCCTCCCCTCCATCCAAAGTCCCCTGCATTATGGGATTTGAAACCTCACATGTCAGCATTATCTCTTGCACTCCTTAGATCCAAAGGATGAGCAGCAACTGGACCGTGAAGTTGTCAACTTCCGTCGTCAAGCATATGCTCCCACTACCAAGTCTACCTATATGAGTCAAACGCCTTCATACCTCTCCTTTTGAGTTTATTATGGCTACCAACCTCTCCCAGCAGCCCTTAATCGTTATGCAGCTTTTCTGGCAAGGTCACTTTCAGCGTCCTCGATTCCAGCCTATTAAATGCAGTCTGCATCCTACATCTTGAACATGGTCTTACTGATCCAACCAAAAACAACTTTCACCTGGCAACTACACCTCAGGGTATTAAGCGTGCGAAAGGTTTGACTGTGTCCCAAAAGAAACCAATTACGCTCCAAATCCTCTTGGCCCTCAGGAACCAGCTAAACTGGGATGATCCTTGGCATGCAACATTCTGGGCAGTTTGTTTGGTAGCATTCTTTGGTCTTCTCCAAAAAGCTAACCTACCGTGTGGAGCTTCAGCTCAATTCAATCCATCAAAGCACCTGCATCGAGGGGACATCATCTTCTTTGTCAACTGGGCTATTGTCATCAACAGATGTTCAAAGACAATCCAATCTAGCCAGCACATTCTGACAATTGCTCTACCTTGCATCGACCAGCACCACTTCTGTCCTTACACAGCTCTAAAGCATGCTTTCAGTTTAGTACCTGCCCCTTTGGCGGGCCCAGCCTTTGTCGTCCTAGCATCAAGAGGCCTGATTCCTCTGACATACGGAAAGTTTGACTCCATGCTCAAATCATTGGCAGCAGCGATCAACTTGGACTCATCTCAGATCAGTGGACATAGCTTTCAATTGGGTGGGGCCACCCTGGCCTTTCAGGCCCAAATTCCTGCTGAACTTGTTAAACGATTAGGAGACTGGAAATCTGATACTTATAGGTCGTACATTCACATCCCAGTTAAGGACAGAATGCTAGCAGTTAGGCAATTGGCCTCGTTTGTTTAGTTTGTTTCTCTTTTTTTTTTAGTTTTTCTTCTTCTGATTTGTCTGGGGTTAGGTCGTGCCTCCCTTGGGCAATGTGATAAATGGAAGGGTCCAACCAGGATCCCTTCCCTGTTCACCCTAGACATTGTTGTAAGTCGTTTAGACTTTAGAAGTTTTATCTTTTGAGAGAGTTAAGTTTCGAATAATTAACAATTATCCTGCAAAATCGCGCGGAATATCATCTGATATGACATGGCTAAAATCAGACGATATTCTGTGAGATTGAGCAGGATAATCGTTTTATTATTCACAAATTGATAACAAAATTGATTTCCAAGCTCGTAACATTTTTAAACCTTTCTGTCGACATTTTTTCACTTCACTTTTTCTTCCCACGTACGAAGCCGGATATCTGTTACCTACGGACGACAGATATCGAGAGCATCATGACCATATTTGGATAGTGTTACAATTTGTTGAATAATAATAGGCATTATTTGTATTTAACTCCAGCGAGAGATCTGGGGCAAGTTTGCTGACATGCACTGTACACAGCTTGTCTGCCATGTGCTTGTACACAACCTAGCTTCATTCCCCTCCCTCTTAACTGTTGTAATTTTGTACATTCTTTCCCATGTTGGGCAATGTAATAAATGGAAGGGTCCAACCAGGAACCCTTCCCTGTTCACCCCAGACGTTGCTGTAAGTTGTTTAGCCTGTTGAAGTTTTATCTTTTGAGAGAGTTAACTGTAAATTTGAGATAGATTAGAATATTGTTACATTTACTTACGTCACTGTCATGGGTCAGAGCTCTTTGGAAGATGACATACTCTCCTCCTCTCTCAAGTGCCTTATTAACAAAACCTCCATAGGTTGTCTCATCACCAACAGTAAATTTCCAAGATTCTTTGTATTCTGGAGCATTTGGTATCTCAGCAGCAATGTAAAAGAGTAAGTTTTCTTTGTTAGCATTATTTGCATCTTTTAGTTTTGAATCATAATCATCTGGAAGTTCTTTTGCTCCATCAACAACTTTCAGAACAATAACTTGATAAGCACTGAAACATACAAAAAAGAACTTGTTATATTCTCATTAATGTCACAAGCTGTATCATGGAATCACAGAAAACGTTAATGATTTAAGAGGCTGTCTCTCTAAGAACCACCCACTCAGTTTCGTTTGAAAAATAATTTTGCCTGAAACTCTGGCAACTGAAAGACTTTACCAAGGTTAGAATAAAACAAGATTGCTTTTGATTCGAAATGATTTTCTAGTCGCGTCAGGAGCCATTTAATATTTCGCCTCGTCAGGGCCCGTCGCGCCGTCTCCAAAAGCATGAAATTGACATTTTTCGTGACGCCGTAAAATATTTCATTCGCAACGCCTAGTATTGAGTCTTATATCATTCTTCTCATAAACCTTTCTAGTTTTCCGAGATACCAACCAATTTTGTCTCAATTTAAGTGGCAAGACGAAATCAAGCATATTACTGAACACTATTATTCGCCATCGAACGATGGCTGGAAATGGCCTTCATTTAGAAGCTAATTTTTAAAATTTGGGACCTAGCTGGAACCTCTAGTCTACACAGCTGCAAAGTGTAGTCCTTTATCGGCAAAACTATGCAAAAACCCCTGTACGATTTCAGTATTTCAAAAGTTATGGCCGTTTGTATCAGCACATGTACGAGCATTTCCGACATTCAAGCCTATATGAAAATCGACCTATCCGAGAAGATTTTACTATAACTACAGCTTACCTGCTTCGAAACTTGGGTTTATTTCCAACTTCAGTCACTTTCCAAGCCTTCACGTTGCTGAATCAGTCACTAGCAGTTCCAGTAAATTGGTAGGTTTTGCCTTCGAAACTTGCATAATCGTGTTGAGCACGGCTACATCGAGTTTCTTGGAAGCGAACAAAGCTCGACTCCATGGTCACATTTTGGGCTAAAATACCCTATCGAAACATCGTTTCAAAGCTGGATTTCTTCAAGAATCAGATAACAAACTAATCAAGTCTGGTATCAAGGAGAAAATCAAGCTTTGAAGGCTTAAATTTTAAAGAAATCACCCCGTGTAGTTCGCTGGAAGAGGGTATCAGTGTGATGCTGTTTCCACGGAGGTCCGCACTGAAGGTACCTTTGGTGGTAGGTACCTTAAGTAAGATTATTAAGGTGTATCGTAATAGGAATTTTCTATTTCCCTGTATTTGTATTCCTGATGCATTCCCTCGTATTATCTTGTATTCGCTAATGTATTCTCCTGCATTCTCTTGTATTCCCTTGTATTCTCCTGTATTCCCTTGTATTCTCCTGTATTCCCTTGTATTCTCTTATATTTTCCTGTACCCTTGCAATCATTTGTGAACCCTTGTATACCTATGCGATCCCCAGTAAACCCTTGTAATCCCTTGTAATCCCCTGTAAACCCTTGTATACCCTTTTTATCCTCTGTAATCCCTAGAAAACCCCTGTAATCTACTTTAATTCCTTGTATACCCTTGTATACCTCTGTAACCCCTTGTATACCCTTGTATATATCCCTGTAATCCCCCGGTATATTTTTGTACACCCATATAATCCCTTTTATACTCCTGAAATCCATTGCATACCCCTGAAATCCCATGTAAACATTTGTACACCCATGTTCTCCCTTCTGTACCCTTGTAAACTCGTGCATACCCCTGTTATCCCTTGTATACCCCTGTGATCCCATGTAATCCCATGTAACCTTTTTTATACCTCTGTAAACCCCTGTATACCCCTGTAATCCTCTGTACTCTCTTGAAATCCCCTTTAATCCCTTGTATTCCCTTATATACCTATGTAATTCCCTGTAATCCCTTGTATGACCTCGTATACCCCTGCAATCCCTTGTAAACCTTTGTATACCCTTGTAATCCCCTGTACACCCTTGTATACCTGTCCATGCTCTATAATTTAGCGTAAGACGACACATCGATATGTCACGTGACCACAATAGAAAACGTCTAAAAACTCGGACTGAGTGGATCGTTTTCGAAATATAACAATACGTTTTGCCAAAACACGGCATTATCTACAACTTGTAGTATGCGTTTGAGGAAATGTACAATATTTCGAAAATTATAGATCTTTAAGTGCTTAAAAACCACTTAAAGATCTATAATTTTCGAAATATTGTACATTTCCTCAAATGCATACTACCAGTTGTAGATAATGCCGTGTTTTCGCAAAACGTATTGTTATATTTCGAAAACGATCCACTCATGATTAGTCCGAGTTTTTAGACGTTTTCTATTGTGGTCACGTGACATATCATATATGGGCGTGGTTCGAAACATTTAAAGGAAACGTGAATCGAACAAACACGGTAAACTTTGATGCCCACTGGACTTCAGGAGCCAAGAAAAAGGAGGTTTTGAGATTTCCTTAGCAACAGACTTGTAGTTAAGTTTCTCCCCCCTTAACAGATAGAAAGTGTACCATTGAATAAAAATATAGTAAAAGTAAATTTGTCTGGTACAATTTTTAAATAAGCTCCGCCCTCCAATAAACGCCCCCTCGAATAAGCGCCGCACTTGTGGCGCGAAAAATTAAATAAGCATCGCGGCGCTTATTCGAGTAAATACGGTATATACAGGGGATTACAGGAGGATACAGGAGAATACAGGGGAATACAAGAGAATACAGGAGAATACAAAAGAATACAGGAGAATACAGGGGAATACAGAGGAATACAGGGAATAAAGGGGAAAGCAGGAGAATACAGGGGAATCCGAAAAAACACAGGGGGATATTAGGGAATTATGGAGAAGTTCTAGATACACTTGAATAACCTTACTTAAAGTGCATACCAGAGAGGAGACCGCTGATTGTACCGTACTCATCTGATCTTCCAGCGATCTAGACGGGGGTTTCCTCTAAATTTAAGCCTTCAAAGCTTGATTTTCTCCTTGATACCAGACTTGATTAGTTTGTTATCTGATTCTTGAAGAAATCCAGCTCTGAAACGATGTTTCGATAGGGTATTTTAGCCCAAAATGTGACCATGGAGTCGAGCTTTGTTCGCTTCCAAGAAACTCGATGTAGCCGTGCTCAACACGATTATGCAAGTTTCGAAGGCAAAACCTACCAATTTACTGGAACTGCTAGTGACTGATTCAGCAACGTGAAGGCTTGGAAAGTGACTGAAGTTGGAAATAAACCCAAGTTTCGAAGCAGGTAAGCTGTAGTTATAATAAAATCTGCTCGGATAGGTCGATTTTGATATAGGCTTGAATGTCGGAAATGCTCGTACATGTGCTGATACAAACGGCCATAACTTTTGAAATACTGAAATCGTACAGGGGTTTTTGCATAGTTTTGCCGATAAAGGACTACACTTTGCAGCTGTGTAGACTAGAGGTTCCAGCTAGGTCCCAAATTTTAAAAATTAGCTTCTAAATGAAGGCCATTTCCAGCCATCGTTCGATGGCGAATAATAGTGTTCAGTAATATGCTTGATTTCGTCTTGCCACTTAAATTGAGACAAAATTGGTTAGTATCTCGGAAAACTAGAAAGGTTTATGAGCAAAATGATATAAGACTCAATACTAGGCGTTGCGAATGAAATATTTTACGGCGTCACGAAAAATGTCAATTTCATGCTTTTGGAGACGGCGCGACGGGCCTTGACGAGGCGAAATATTAAATGGCTCCTGACGCGACTAGAAAATCATTTCGAATCAAAAGCAATCTTGTTTTATTCTAACCTTGGTAAAGTCTTTCAGTTGCCAGAGTTTCAGGCAAAATTATTTTTCAAGCGAAATTGAGTGGGTGGTTCTTAGAGAGACAGCCTCT
>JAHPZR010045297.1:0-16443 GCA_019787425.1 Platygyra sinensis | reverse complement strand
TGAGAGGGAGATTATATCAAGAGTATGAATGCAGTTTCACTCCAGAATCTTCAGGGAGTTAAACTGGCTCATTAGCGTCAAAACAAGCACTCTCTTGGGCTGCTGAGCCAGGCTACCGGAAGTTTCCGAAGCGGAGAGTCGTGAATATTCCTTTGAAGACCTTTGTCGATAGTGATACATTTTTGTGGTTTTTGACAGGAAAAGTATCCCCTAGCCCGACAGTTCATATTTTTTACCATTTCTTATCAGTAATAAATCGTGATCAACATGCAGTTTCGTCTCACTGAATGCTGTTGATGAGAATAAGAAAACAGATCAGGAGGACGCAAGGTGTATTTTATATTTGAACCATATTCTTCTCAGTCAACTATACGGTCAGAGACAAAAAAATCTATACGCTTTTTACATGCTTTGGTTTTGATTTTGATCGGTTCCGTCGAGGGTAACTATTGCTCTTATTGGCCAGAATTAGATTACTTTATTCTTGTCTGCATAAGGAAAGCACTGATCGTTATCTCTTTTAGACAGCTATGCCAGCTGGCCCTCTTTTCCTTTTTAATTCTCTTCTGAGAATAGAAAAGGATTAAAAAGCATGAAATCTCATTTATGTTTTAGGATTTTCAGTTGTAATTCAATGAAAGTCTTGAACAGGGTGGTTTAGTTAGTGTTTGTTTGATATGAGATATATATTTTATATTTTTGAACTGAATTATGTACTATCAACGGATTATAACAAATAACTTAATCAACAAAATATTCTGGTAAAATAAAATAGTAGTTTTACAATAACAGAAAATTTGGAATGAAAATCAACTTTCAAAATAAAGAAGATTTGCTAAACTAGTATTTGCGTTAATTAAGGAAGGAACTTGTTATCCATTGCAATTGTAAGGGAGCGAGAATCGTTTGCGTTGTTCCTAATGACAGAGGAAAATATTGTATAGCCTTTGGATAACTTGAGACAACTTATAAAATTACTACAATAAATTCCAGACAACAATTGTTCTGTCGTCCAAATATCTTGCACGCTTTTGAGGGATCTAAGGGAAAGGACCCCGGTTTTTTTTTTTTTTTTTTTCATCTAAACGGTGGAGGGCCTGGAGTGCCAAAAAACCTTTTATATTTTTCACTGATGATTAGATATTCATTAAATCCCAACCATCACCTTTAAAGACTACATTGAACCGAAAGGCAATTAGATCGGCCACTTTGTTCCTTGGGTTCAGTGTTCCCTTTAATATAAGAAACGATCTCTTCATGTTTTGCCCTCCCTGCTCTTTCAACAATGAAATCCCTTCAGTGTGGGGGCAAATAAAGGGTACCACATTTCGGGCGAAACAATACTATAAATGATCAAAACACTGCCCCTATCTTTTAAAACAATAGAAGCTACAGCTTACCAGACCCAATGAAAATGCAGGTCTGGGAGAGGTACTGAACTACTGCGAGTGAAGTGCCATGATCCCGGGGGAGCCGGCTAGGGCCATTCAGTGTTGCGTTTTATGGGTCCAGGCTACTGCCTTATAATTTTCATAGCCTCAGTTTTGGCGTGAAAGAACATGGGACTGACCTGTGCGAACTCTTATTATTAAGACGTTGGTATGAAGCACTTAACCTTTGGATTAGCTGTAAGTCTTCTGTTTACAGTTGAAAAGCCCGGATATTTCAGTTGAAAATCAGTACCAAGCTAATCTGATGGCCCGTCATACCACCTCATGACACATTGTGCCGCTTACACAACCGTTTTCTCTACATGAGTTCTTTCCTCGAAAGGCACGTGATGTTGTGGAAGGTTATCCATCTTATCTCCTGATTTGCCGAAGGTATATAGTTAATTTTTAGTCGAGTAAATGTCACATGCTTTTCCGTTTGGCGATAAACGTGAGGTAGAATTACCAGAATTTCCACAAGTAAAGATGCTGAAGCCAAAAGTTCTCACTGAAATACTTGGACAGGCCATTAGTGGAGGAGTCATGAGTTCCTTGTGAGTAAGCGCTAGCTTATGTTGTAAACTTTAATAAAGCAGATAAAAGCTTGAAAGAGATAAAAAAAAAATAGCTACTGACAATGCTCGTTCGTTAGAGGGATGTCTTTTTGGATGATGGGAAAAAACTGTACCATCTACTGAACGGTAGTTAAAGTTTTCAAAAATCAGGTACAGTACCACTTTCGATAAGCTTGTTCACCACACTTGATTACAAATTCTTTAGGGCATCTAGTCTTACCTTACCTTTCTTAACTATCCCCTCACTCTTTTAAAACATTTAGCAGTGTTATGGTTGGCTGTATAGAACACAACATAACATATAGGGGTTGGAGAAAGGATTGGGTAAAGGGCTAAAGTGTTGAAATGAATTTGGTGTTGAAATCATTGCCTATTATTAGCTTCATAGGAGTTGTGCAGATCTGAAGCTTGTTTAGCCATAATCTTTTTCCTAAGTTTGTTTCTTACATTGCAAGCACGGAAATGACGCAATGTAATTATACATAAAAAGGCTTTAGTCTGCATAATTTTTTACCCCTGATTTGCACTCCGCACTTTGCAGTCTGCACTGTACAGCTGACAGTCTTGGTTTTGCACTGACCAAAACAAGTGAAGTGAAGTGAACACCTTTATTTGAACAAGGTGTAGACCCTTGAGGACATGTATACAAACGACCTGCTATCAATGAGAGCCCTGACAAACAAAAAAAGAATGGAAATGGGTGAAAGTAAAACATTACATGTACTTCTGACAGTAACATGATGATTGAGCCAGGTCTATCTCTGGTAGGCATGCATAATTCAACTGAAAGCCTGATATTTTCAGACTTCCAATCAGAACTTTTCAGGGGACTGCTGGTCAAGGGGACCAAAGGGTTGCCTTGGTGAGGAGCTTACTGACATTGTGCATTAACATCCATCTCACAGGCTTATCAATCAAGAGGGGTCGTTGTTATCATATGCTGGATCGGGAGACAGAGATGCCAAAGTCACAGCAGCTATTGCTTCTAGTATATGGGCTGCTTATGAAAAGAATGGCAAAATGGCTTTCCACAATGATGAACTTAAAGTGATTTTCATGGACTGTGAGGTTTGTATCTGTTAGAAGTAAGTTGTCATTATGATGGTGTTTAAAGCTTTGTTTGTTTAAAGCTTTTAATTGATCAAGGGGTAGATCTGATCTGATCTGAAGCCTTTAATTATTCTGTCTCAGAACATAGGCCACTGACAAAGTCCCTCCAGTCCCCTCTGTCCCTGGACAGGCATTCCAGCTGATGCCAGAAAAGACCTCTCAGCTGGATGGTGTGGTCTGTGTCTCTCGTCCAGCTGTTGGGCAGTCCCCCTCTCCGTCTACTTCCCTGCGGGTTCCAAAGAAGAGCTTGTTGGGCAATGCAGTAATTTGGTCTCCCGAGTGTGTGGCCGATCCATGTCCATTTTCTGCTTGTCATCTCTTGTCTCACAGGCGCTTGCCCGGTGGTTTCCCACAGGTTAGCGTGGCTAATAGTGGCAGACCAGTAGATGTCAAGGATTCTACGCAGGCATCTATTGATAAAGGTCTGTAGTTTTGACATGGTCTTCTCAGTCATTCTCCATGTTTCTGACCCATAGAGCAATACAGACTTAACATTAGAATTGAAAATTCTATGTTTGGTGGTGGTTGTTATTTCTCTGGATCTCCAGATGCTTGCTAAGGTATTAAACACACTGTGTGCTTTCGGTATCCTTGCCAGTACATCTTCATCTGTTCCTCCCGTGATATTAATAACACTACCTAAGTATGTGAAGAATGTTACATCTTCTATGCCGAGATTATTGATCATGATCTGCTCCCTCGCATTGCTGTTAATCCTGATGGTCTTTGTATTATCCGTATTGATCGTAAGCCCTAGTTTAGATGAGACAACTTCAAGCTTAGTGGTTTTTGCCTGCATCTGAGTATGAGTATGCGCCAGAAGTGCTAAATCATCAGCAAAATCGAGATCTTCAAGTTGTTCTACAAGGGACCATTGAATTCCGTTTCTTGAGCCAGTTGTCGTCTCTTCCATAATCCAATCAACAGCAAGAAGGAAAAGGAATGGTGATAGGAGGCAGCCCTGTCTTACGCCTGATTCGATACTAAAGCTTTCCGTTAACCCTCCCTCATGAAGAATATGGCAGTTGGTTCCCTCATACGTGTTCTTAACAAATGATATGATCTTGCTAGGGATTCTGTAGTTGGCCATCAGGTCCCACAGAACAGGCTATCGAAGGCTTTCTCATAGTTGATGAAATTTATACAGAGTGCCGTCCTCCATTCAAGCGACTGTTCCATAGTTATGTGCAGCAGGGTAGTTATTTGGTCTGCTGTTGACCTTGATGGTCTGAAGTCTGCTTGGTTCTTCCGCAGTACCCTATCCATGGCTTCTCTCATACGTTCCAGGATTATACGATTTAAGACCTTCCCAGCAGTTGACAGGAGCATTATCCCCCTATAGTTCTGGCACAAACTAAGCTCGCCTTTCTTAGCTAGCTTAACCAGGATCCCCTCTCTCCATTCTGATGGTAAGTATTCCTGATCCCAGATCTTTATTAGAAGGCCATGTAGCACGTTCACTGAGGTACAAATGTTGGCTCTCAATATTTCCGCAGGGATGTTGTCAGGACCTGCTGCTTTGTTGTTCTTTAGGGATTTGATCTCTTTTTTCAACTTCAGTCCTGGCTGGGGGTTCACAGGTTATATCAAGTTCTGGGTTAGCTGGTGGCAGTATTGGAGGTTCCATTGGGGGAGGCCTATTGAGGAGCTGTTGAAAGTGCTCTACTCATCTTTTGTGTTGTTCCTCTGTTGTTGTTAGTAGACAGCCATTTAAATCCCTAATTTGGTGGTTTGTTGCCTTAAACTTACTTGAGAGTTGCTTAGTTGTATCATAAAGTGTCTTCATGCTTCTTTTGCTAAGTCATCAATGAACTTCCTCTTGTCCTTCCTCACACTTTTTAACATCCTTGTCTGCTTCAGTGTACTCGGCATGGGCCCTCTCCTTATGTAGTCTTGTGCGTGCCCTGTTAAGGTTCTTTTTCTGTGGTCTTTTCAAGATGACCTTTGAGATGGTGTCTTGTGATATCCAAGCTTTGCTATGTTGTTTCTTTCGCCCAAGTATTTCCTCGCTTGCTTCTGTCCACACCCTCTTCAGGCTATCCCAACTTGCGTCTATTGGATCTCCGGGGTCCTGCATATCTTGGAGGGCTTGGTATTTTATTCCTGGTCCTAATAGAAAATTGCTGCAGGGCAATAAAGGGATCTTTCAGTGAGTTGATGTCGTATTTCACTCTGCTTGCCACGTATCTGCCTGATCATCTCAGCTTAAGTTGTAGTTTACCTACCGGGAGATGATGATCTGAATTGGCATCTGTTCCCCTCATCACCCTCACATCCAGTTGAGTTCTTCTAGACTTCCTTAATATGCAGAAGTGGTCTATGTGGTTTTCAACAGTATAGTTGGGTGAGACCCATGTGGCTTTATGTATTCTTTTGTGCGGAAACACAGACCCTCCTATCAGTTCATGCTCGGCACACAAATCTACAAAGACCATCAGGATTAACAGCAATGCGAGGGAGCAGATCATGATCAATAATCTCGGCATAGAAGATGTAACATTCTTCACATACTTAGGTAGTGTTATTAATATCACGGGAGGAACAGATGAAGATGTACTGGCAAGGATACCGAAAGCACACAGTGTGTTTAATACCTTAGCAAGCATCTGGAGATCCAGAGAAATAACAACCACCACCAAACATAGAATTTTCAATTCTAATGTTAAGTCTGTATTGCTCTATGGGTCAGAAACATGGAGAATGACTGAGAAGACCATGTCAAAACTACAGACCTTTATCAATAGATGCCTGCGTAGAATCCTTGACATCTACTGGTCTGCCACTATTAGCCACGCTAACCTGTGGGAAACCACCGGGCAAGCGCCTGTGAGACAAGAGATGACAAGCAGAAAATGGACATGGATCGGCCACACACTCGGGAGACCAAATTACTGCATTGCCCAACAAGCTCTTCTTTGGAACCCGCAGGGAAGTAGACGGAGAGGGGGACTGCCCAACAGCTGGACGAGAGACACAGACCACACCATCCAGCTGAGAGGTCTTTTCTGGCATCAGCTGGAATGCCTGTCCAGGGACAGAGGGGACTGGAGGGACTTTGTCAGTGGCCTATGTTCTGAGACAGAATAATTAAAGGCTTCAGATCAGATCAGATCTACCCCTTGATCAATTAAAAGCTTTAAACAAACAAAGCTTTAAACACCATCATAATGACAACTTACTTCTAACAGATACAAACCTCACAGTCCATGAAAATCACTTTAAGTTCATCATTGTGGAAAGCCATTTTGCCATTCTTTTCATAAGCAGCCCATATACTAGAAGCAATAGCTGCTGTGACTTTGGCATCTCTGTCTCCCGATCCAGCATATGATAACAACGACCCCTCTTGATTGATAAGCCTGTGAGATGGATGTTAATGCACAATGTCAGTAAGCTCCTCACCAAGGCAACCCTTTGGTCCCCTTGACCAGCAGTCCCCTGAAAAGTTCTGATTGGAAGTCTGAAAATATCAGGCTTTCAGTTGAATTATGCATGCCTACCAGAGATAGACCTGGCTCAATCATCATGTTACTGTCAGAAGTACATGTAATGTTTTACTTTCACCCATTTCCATTCTTTTTTTGTTTGTCAGGGCTCTCATTGATAGCAGGTCGTTTGTATACATGTCCTCAAGGGTCTACACCTTGTTCAAATAAAGGTGTTCACTTCACTTCACTTGTTTTGGTCAGTGCAAAACCAAGACTGTCAGCTGTACAGTGCAGACTGCAAAGTGCGGAGTGCAAATCAGGGGTAAAAAATTATGCAGACTAAAGCCTTTTTATGTATAATTACATTGCGTCATTTCCGTGCTTGCAATGTAAGAAACAAACTTAGGAAAAAGATTATGGCTAAACAAGCTTCAGATCTGCACAACTCCTATGAAGCTAATAATAGGCAATGATTTCAACACCAAATTCATTTCAACACTTTAGCCCTTTACCCAATCCTTTCTCCAACCCCTATATGTTATGTTGTGTTCTATACAGCCAACCATAACACTGCTAAATGTTTTAAAAGAGTGAGGGGATAGTTAAGAAAGGTAAGGTAAGACTAGATGCCCTAAAGAATTTGTAATCAAGTGTGGTGAACAAGCTTATCGAAAGTGGTACTGTACCTGATTTTTGAAAACTTTAACTACCGTTCAGTAGATGGTACAGTTTTTTCCCATCATCCAAAAAGACATCCCTCTAACGAACGAGCATTGTCAGTAGCTATTTTTTTTTTATCTCTTTCAAGCTTTTATCTGCTTTATTAAAGTTTACAACATAAGCTAGCGCTTACTCACAAGGAACTCATGACTCCTCCACTAATGGCCTGTCCAAGTATTTCAGTGAGAACTTTTGGCTTCAGCATCTTTACTTGTGGAAATTCTGGTAATTCTACCTCACGTTTATCGCCAAACGGAAAAGCATGTGACATTTACTCGACTAAAAATTAACTATATACCTTCGGCAAATCAGGAGATAAGATGGATAACCTTCCACAACATCACGTGCCTTTCGAGGAAAGAACTCATGTAGAGAAAACGGTTGTGTAAGCGGCACAATGTGTCATGAGGTGGTATGACGGGCCATCAGATTAGCTTGGTACTGATTTTCAACTGAAATATCCGGGCTTTTCAACTGTAAACAGAAGACTTACAGCTAATCCAAAGGTTAAGTGCTTCATACCAACGTCTTAATAATAAGAGTTCGCACAGGTCAGTCCCATGTTCTTTCACGCCAAAACTGAGGCTATGAAAATTATAAGGCAGTAGCCTGGACCCATAAAACGCAACACTGAATGGCCCTAGCCGGCTCCCCCGGGATCATGGCACTTCACTCGCAGTAGTTCAGTACCTCTCCCAGACCTGCATTTTCATTGGGTCTGGTAAGCTGTAGCTTCTATTGTTTTAAAAGATAGGGGCAGTGTTTTGATCATTTATAGTATTGTTTCGCCCGAAATGTGGTACCCTTTATTTGCCCCCACACTGAAGGGATTTCATTGTTGAAAGAGCAGGGAGGGCAAAACATGAAGAGATCGTTTCTTATATTAAAGGGAACACTGAACCCAAGGAACAAAGTGGCCGATCTAATTGCCTTTCGGTTCAATGTAGTCTTTAAAGGTGATGGTTGGGATTTAATGAATATCATTGAACCGAAAGGCAATTAGATCGGCCACTTTGTTCCTTGGGTTCAGTGTTCCCTTTAATATAAGAAACGATCTCTTCATGTTTTGCCCTCCCTGCTCTTTCAACAATGAAATCCCTTCAGTGTGGGGGCAAATAAAGGGTACCACATTTCGGGCGAAACAATACTATAAATGATCAAAACACTGCCCCTATCTTTTAAAACAATAGAAGCTACAGCTTACCAGACCCAATGAAAATGCAGGTCTGGGAGAGGTACTGAACTACTGCGAGTGAAGTGCCATGATCCCGGGGGAGCCGGCTAGGGCCATTCAGTGTTGCGTTTTATGGGTCCAGGCTACTGCCTTATAATTTTCATAGCCTCAGTTTTGGCGTGAAAGAACATGGGACTGACCTGTGCGAACTCTTATTATTAAGACGTTGGTATGAAGCACTTAACCTTTGGATTAGCTGTAAGTCTTCTGTTTACAGTTGAAAAGCCCGGATATTTCAGTTGAAAATCAGTACCAAGCTAATCTGATGGCCCGTCATACCACCTCATGACACATTGTGCCGCTTACACAACCGTTTTCTCTACATGAGTTCTTTCCTCGAAAGGCACGTGATGTTGTGGAAGGTTATCCATCTTATCTCCTGATTTGCCGAAGGTATATAGTTAATTTTTAGTCGAGTAAATGTCACATGCTTTTCCGTTTGGCGATAAACGTGAGGTAGAATTACCAGAATTTCCACAAGTAAAGATGCTGAAGCCAAAAGTTCTCACTGAAATACTTGGACAGGCCATTAGTGGAGGAGTCATGAGTTCCTTGTGAGTAAGCGCTAGCTTATGTTGTAAACTTTAATAAAGCAGATAAAAGCTTGAAAGAGATAAAAAAAAAATAGCTACTGACAATGCTCGTTCGTTAGAGGGATGTCTTTTTGGATGATGGGAAAAAACTGTACCATCTACTGAACGGTAGTTAAAGTTTTCAAAAATCAGGTACAGTACCACTTTCGATAAGCTTGTTCACCACACTTGATTACAAATTCTTTAGGGCATCTAGTCTTACCTTACCTTTCTTAACTATCCCCTCACTCTTTTAAAACATTTAGCAGTGTTATGGTTGGCTGTATAGAACACAACATAACATATAGGGGTTGGAGAAAGGATTGGGTAAAGGGCTAAAGTGTTGAAATGAATTTGGTGTTGAAATCATTGCCTATTATTAGCTTCATAGGAGTTGTGCAGATCTGAAGCTTGTTTAGCCATAATCTTTTTCCTAAGTTTGTTTCTTACATTGCAAGCACGGAAATGACGCAATGTAATTATACATAAAAAGGCTTTAGTCTGCATAATTTTTTACCCCTGATTTGCACTCCGCACTTTGCAGTCTGCACTGTACAGCTGACAGTCTTGGTTTTGCACTGACCAAAACAAGTGAAGTGAAGTGAACACCTTTATTTGAACAAGGTGTAGACCCTTGAGGACATGTATACAAACGACCTGCTATCAATGAGAGCCCTGACAAACAAAAAAAGAATGGAAATGGGTGAAAGTAAAACATTACATGTACTTCTGACAGTAACATGATGATTGAGCCAGGTCTATCTCTGGTAGGCATGCATAATTCAACTGAAAGCCTGATATTTTCAGACTTCCAATCAGAACTTTTCAGGGGACTGCTGGTCAAGGGGACCAAAGGGTTGCCTTGGTGAGGAGCTTACTGACATTGTGCATTAACATCCATCTCACAGGCTTATCAATCAAGAGGGGTCGTTGTTATCATATGCTGGATCGGGAGACAGAGATGCCAAAGTCACAGCAGCTATTGCTTCTAGTATATGGGCTGCTTATGAAAAGAATGGCAAAATGGCTTTCCACAATGATGAACTTAAAGTGATTTTCATGGACTGTGAGGTTTGTATCTGTTAGAAGTAAGTTGTCATTATGATGGTGTTTAAAGCTTTGTTTGTTTAAAGCTTTTAATTGATCAAGGGGTAGATCTGATCTGATCTGAAGCCTTTAATTATTCTGTCTCAGAACATAGGCCACTGACAAAGTCCCTCCAGTCCCCTCTGTCCCTGGACAGGCATTCCAGCTGATGCCAGAAAAGACCTCTCAGCTGGATGGTGTGGTCTGTGTCTCTCGTCCAGCTGTTGGGCAGTCCCCCTCTCCGTCTACTTCCCTGCGGGTTCCAAAGAAGAGCTTGTTGGGCAATGCAGTAATTTGGTCTCCCGAGTGTGTGGCCGATCCATGTCCATTTTCTGCTTGTCATCTCTTGTCTCACAGGCGCTTGCCCGGTGGTTTCCCACAGGTTAGCGTGGCTAATAGTGGCAGACCAGTAGATGTCAAGGATTCTACGCAGGCATCTATTGATAAAGGTCTGTAGTTTTGACATGGTCTTCTCAGTCATTCTCCATGTTTCTGACCCATAGAGCAATACAGACTTAACATTAGAATTGAAAATTCTATGTTTGGTGGTGGTTGTTATTTCTCTGGATCTCCAGATGCTTGCTAAGGTATTAAACACACTGTGTGCTTTCGGTATCCTTGCCAGTACATCTTCATCTGTTCCTCCCGTGATATTAATAACACTACCTAAGTATGTGAAGAATGTTACATCTTCTATGCCGAGATTATTGATCATGATCTGCTCCCTCGCATTGCTGTTAATCCTGATGGTCTTTGTAGATTTGTGTGCCGAGCATGAACTGATAGGAGGGTCTGTGTTTCCGCACAAAAGAATACATAAAGCCACATGGGTCTCACCCAACTATACTGTTGAAAACCACATAGACCACTTCTGCATATTAAGGAAGTCTAGAAGAACTCAACTGGATGTGAGGGTGATGAGGGGAACAGATGCCAATTCAGATCATCATCTCCCGGTAGGTAAACTACAACTTAAGCTGAGATGATCAGGCAGATACGTGGCAAGCAGAGTGAAATACGACATCAACTCACTGAAAGATCCCTTTATTGCCCTGCAGCAATTTTCTATTAGGACCAGGAATAAAATACCAAGCCCTCCAAGATATGCAGGACCCCGGAGATCCAATAGACGCAAGTTGGGATAGCCTGAAGAGGGTGTGGACAGAAGCAAGCGAGGAAATACTTGGGCGAAAGAAACAACATAGCAAAGCTTGGATATCACAAGACACCATCTCAAAGGTCATCTTGAAAAGACCACAGAAAAAGAACCTTAACAGGGCACGCACAAGACTACATAAGGAGAGGGCCCATGCCGAGTACACTGAAGCAGACAAGGATGTTAAAAAGTGTGAGGAAGGACAAGAGGAAGTTCATTGATGACTTAGCAAAAGAAGCATGAAGACACTTTATGATACAACTAAGCAACTCTCAAGTAAGTTTAAGGCAACAAACCACCAAATTAGGGATTTAAATGGCTGTCTACTAACAACAACAGAGGAACAACACAAAAGATGAGTAGAGCACTTTCAACAGCTCCTCAATAGGCCTCCCCCAATGGAACCTCCAATACTGCCACCAGCTAACCCAGAACTTGATATAACCTGTGAACCCCCAGCCAGGACTGAAGTTGAAAAAAGAGATCAAATCCCTAAAGAACAACAAAGCAGCAGGTCCTGACAACATCCCTGCGGAAATATTGAGAGCCAACATTTGTACCTCAGTGAACGTGCTACATGGCCTTCTAATAAAGATCTGGGATCAGGAATACTTACCATCAGAATGGAGAGAGGGGATCCTGGTTAAGCTAGCTAAGAAAGGCGAGCTTAGTTTGTGCCAGAACTATAGGGGGATAATGCTCCTGTCAACTGCTGGGAAGGTCTTAAATCGTATAATCCTGGAACGTATGAGAGAAGCCATGGATAGGGTACTGCGGAAGAACCAAGCAGACTTCAGACCATCAAGGTCAACAGCAGACCAAATAACTACCCTGCTGCACATAACTATGGAACAGTCGCTTGAATGGAGGACGGCACTCTGTATAAATTTCATCAACTATGAGAAAGCCTTCGATAGCCTGTTCTGTGGGACCTGATGGCCAACTACAGAATCCCTAGCAAGATCATATCATTTGTTAAGAACACGTATGAGGGAACCAACTGCCATATTCTTCATGAGGGAGGGTTAACGGAAAGCTTTAGTATCGAATCAGGCGTAAGACAGGGCTGCCTCCTATCACCATTCCTTTTCCTTCTTGCTGTTGATTGGATTATGGAAGAGACGACAACTGGCTCAAGAAACGGAATTCAATGGTCCCTTGTAGAACAACTTGAAGATCTCGATTTTGCTGATGATTTAGCACTTCTGGCGCATACTCATACTCAGATGCAGGCAAAAACCACTAAGCTTGAAGTTGTCTCATCTAAACTAGGGCTTACGATCAATACGGATAATACAAAGACCATCAGGATTAACAGCAATGCGAGGGAGCAGATCATGATCAATAATCTCGGCATAGAAGATGTAACATTCTTCACATACTTAGGTAGTGTTATTAATATCACGGGAGGAACAGATGAAGATGTACTGGCAAGGATACCGAAAGCACACAGTGTGTTTAATACCTTAGCAAGCATCTGGAGATCCAGAGAAATAACAACCACCACCAAACATAGAATTTTCAATTCTAATGTTAAGTCTGTATTGCTCTATGGGTCAGAAACATGGAGAATGACTGAGAAGACCATGTCAAAACTACAGACCTTTATCAATAGATGCCTGCGTAGAATCCTTGACATCTACTGGTCTGCCACTATTAGCCACGCTAACCTGTGGGAAACCACCGGGCAAGCGCCTGTGAGACAAGAGATGACAAGCAGAAAATGGACATGGATCGGCCACACACTCGGGAGACCAAATTACTGCATTGCCCAACAAGCTCTTCTTTGGAACCCGCAGGGAAGTAGACGGAGAGGGGGACTGCCCAACAGCTGGACGAGAGACACAGACCACACCATCCAGCTGAGAGGTCTTTTCTGGCATCAGCTGGAATGCCTGTCCAGGGACAGAGGGGACTGGAGGGACTTTGTCAGTGGCCTATGTTCTGAGACAGAATAATTAAAGGCTTCAGATCAGATCAGATCTACCCCTTGATCAATTAAAAGCTTTAAACAAACAAAGCTTTAAACACCATCATAATGACAACTTACTTCTAACAGATACAAACCTCACAGTCCATGAAAATCACTTTAAGTTCATCATTGTGGAAAGCCATTTTGCCATTCTTTTCATAAGCAGCCCATATACTAGAAGCAATAGCTGCTGTGACTTTGGCATCTCTGTCTCCCGATCCAGCATATGATAACAACGACCCCTCTTGATTGATAAGCCTGTGAGATGGATGTTAATGCACAATGTCAGTAAGCTCCTCACCAAGGCAACCCTTTGGTCCCCTTGACCAGCAGTCCCCTGAAAAGTTCTGATTGGAAGTCTGAAAATATCAGGCTTTCAGTTGAATTATGCATGCCTACCAGAGATAGACCTGGCTCAATCATCATGTTACTGTCAGAAGTACATGTAATGTTTTACTTTCACCCATTTCCATTCTTTTTTTGTTTGTCAGGGCTCTCATTGATAGCAGGTCGTTTGTATACATGTCCTCAAGGGTCTACACCTTGTTCAAATAAAGGTGTTCACTTCACTTCACTTGTTTTGGTCAGTGCAAAACCAAGACTGTCAGCTGTACAGTGCAGACTGCAAAGTGCGGAGTGCAAATCAGGGGTAAAAAATTATGCAGACTAAAGCCTTTTTATGTATAATTACATTGCGTCATTTCCGTGCTTGCAATGTAAGAAACAAACTTAGGAAAAAGATTATGGCTAAACAAGCTTCAGATCTGCACAACTCCTATGAAGCTAATAATAGGCAATGATTTCAACACCAAATTCATTTCAACACTTTAGCCCTTTACCCAATCCTTTCTCCAACCCCTATATGTTATGTTGTGTTCTATACAGCCAACCATAACACTGCTAAATGTTTTAAAAGAGTGAGGGGATAGTTAAGAAAGGTAAGGTAAGACTAGATGCCCTAAAGAATTTGTAATCAAGTGTGGTGAACAAGCTTATCGAAAGTGGTACTGTACCTGATTTTTGAAAACTTTAACTACCGTTCAGTAGATGGTACAGTTTTTTCCCATCATCCAAAAAGACATCCCTCTAACGAACGAGCATTGTCAGTAGCTATTTTTTTTTTATCTCTTTCAAGCTTTTATCTGCTTTATTAAAGTTTACAACATAAGCTAGCGCTTACTCACAAGGAACTCATGACTCCTCCACTAATGGCCTGTCCAAGTATTTCAGTGAGAACTTTTGGCTTCAGCATCTTTACTTGTGGAAATTCTGGTAATTCTACCTCACGTTTATCGCCAAACGGAAAAGCATGTGACATTTACTCGACTAAAAATTAACTATATACCTTCGGCAAATCAGGAGATAAGATGGATAACCTTCCACAACATCACGTGCCTTTCGAGGAAAGAACTCATGTAGAGAAAACGGTTGTGTAAGCGGCACAATGTGTCATGAGGTGGTATGACGGGCCATCAGATTAGCTTGGTACTGATTTTCAACTGAAATATCCGGGCTTTTCAACTGTAAACAGAAGACTTACAGCTAATCCAAAGGTTAAGTGCTTCATACCAACGTCTTAATAATAAGAGTTCGCACAGGTCAGTCCCATGTTCTTTCACGCCAAAACTGAGGCTATGAAAATTATAAGGCAGTAGCCTGGACCCATAAAACGCAACACTGAATGGCCCTAGCCGGCTCCCCCGGGATCATGGCACTTCACTCGCAGTAGTTCAGTACCTCTCCCAGACCTGCATTTTCATTGGGTCTGGTAAGCTGTAGCTTCTATTGTTTTAAAAGATAGGGGCAGTGTTTTGATCATTTATAGTATTGTTTCGCCCGAAATGTGGTACCCTTTATTTGCCCCCACACTGAAGGGATTTCATTGTTGAAAGAGCAGGGAGGGCAAAACATGAAGAGATCGTTTCTTATATTAAAGGGAACACTGAACCCAAGGAACAAAGTGGCCGATCTAATTGCCTTTCGGTTCAATGTAGTCTTTAAAGGTGATGGTTGGGATTTAATGAATATCTAATCATCAGTGAAAAATATAAAAGGTTTTTTGGCACTCCAGGCCCTCCACCGTTTAGATGAAAAAAAAAAAAAAAAAAACCGGGGTCCTTTCCCTTAGATCCCTCAAAAGCGTGCAAGATATTTGGACGACAGAACAATTGTTGTCTGGAATTTATTGTAGTAATTTTATAAGTTGTCTCAAGTTATCCAAAGGCTATACAATATTTTCCTCTGTCATTAGGAACAACGCAAACGATTCTCGCTCCCTTACAATTGCAATGGATAACAAGTTCCTTCCTTAATTAACGCAAATACTAGTTTAGCAAATCTTCTTTATTTTGAAAGTTGATTTTCATTCCAAATTTTCTGTTATTGTAAAACTACTATTTTATTTTACCAGAATATTTTGTTGATTAAGTTATTTGTTATAATCCGTTGATAGTACATAATTCAGTTCAAAAATATAAAATATATATCTCATATCAAACAAACACTAACTAAACCACCCTGTTCAAGACTTTCATTGAATTACAACTGAAAATCCTAAAACATAAATGAGATTTCATGCTTTTTAATCCTTTTCTATTCTCAGAAGAGAATTAAAAAGGAAAAGAGGGCCAGCTGGCATAGCTGTCTAAAAGAGATAACGATCAGTGCTTTCCTTATGCAGACAAGAATAAAGTAATCTAATTCTGGCCAATAAGAGCAATAGTTACCCTCGACGGAACCGATCAAAATCAAAACCAAAGCATGTAAAAAGCGTATAGATTTTTTTGTCTCTGACCGTATAGTTGACTGAGAAGAATATGGTTCAAATATAAAATACACCTTGCGTCCTCCTGATCTGTTTTCTTATTCTCATCAACAGCATTCAGTGAGACGAAACTGCATGTTGATCACGATTTATTACTGATAAGAAATGGTAAAAAATATGAACTGTCGGGCTAGGGGATACTTTTCCTGTCAAAAACCACAAAAATGTATCACTATCGACAAAGGTCTTCAAAGGAATATTCACGACTCTCCGCTTCGGAAACTTCCGGTAGCCTGGCTCAGCAGCCCAAGAGAGTGCTTGTTTTGACGCTAATGAGCCAGTTTAACTCCCTGAAGATTCTGGAGTGAAACTGCATTCATACTCTTGATATAATCT